>JARBWK010003254.1:0-12845 GCA_030556195.1 Anolis apletophallus | reverse complement strand
AACAGTTCAGTATTTTAGTTGGTCTTAAGGTCTGCAAGAGAGCAGTCCAGTTTTATGGGTGTAGAGACCCTAGTTAAAGTTGGAAGAGTCCAGGGTTTATAGAGGTTTTAGTGGAAACCCTATAATATATCCCCATTGTGTTTTGTGTAACAGAATAAGTTTGTGCCTCTGAGGAAGTATAAAACCAACCAAGATTTGTACCCATTTGTGTCATAATAAATTGTTTGCATCTTAAAAGAAAAACACCTCTCCTAATTCTTTTATTGGTGGTGGCCCTCAAGGTCAGTGGTCGGACAGATAAATGGTGGCAGCGTGGTCAAGTGGATACTGAGAAATTTAAAATCTCTGCAGTTCAATGGTTAATGGGGGAGATAGTCTACCCTGCCATAAGACGGAAGTTGCTGAAGTAACTTCGAGGTCCCCTTGCATTGAGGGTCAGCAGTTTGGATATAGAAAGATTGTCCAGTCTGAGGCCGGTCAACAAGGGGTTGTCACAACAGGTGGGGGGATGATGAGTGTCATTCAGTGTTCTCAGACTGTCCAAGCCTGGGGAATACAAGAAAATCATGTAAACCAGGCATGGGCAAACTTTGGCCCTACAGGTGTTTTGGACGTCAACTCCCAGAAATCCCAGCCAGCTGTTAGGGATTGTGGGAGGGGCAAAATGTGTCTATGCAAACAGTTGTGTCTGGTTCAGTAAGCCAGTGTTTTTCAACCTTTTTTGAGCCGTGGCACATTTTTTACATTTACAAAATCCTGGGGCACACCACCAACCAAAATGGCACCCTAACACAGCAATACATATAGTTAATATGTTTTTAAATGTATTTATACACTCAGTGTGAAACCTGGGCCTGTTTCGATGAACACAACATAGATATCCTGGCAGGAATGGCAGAAAGACACACACGAAGGTCTTGCTCAACAGCTGGGAGTTATAGTTCACCCGCTATCAAAGAGCATTCTGAACTCCACCAATGATAGAATGGAATCAAACTTCCTACACAGGACTCCCATAACCAAGAGAAAATACTATAAGAGTTTGGTGGGCATTTGAGTTTTGGAGTTGCAGTTCACCTATATCCAGAGAGAACTGTGGACTCAAGCAATGTTGGATCAGGACCAAACTTGGCATGAATACTCAATATGCCCAAATGTGAACACAGATGGAGTTTGGGGAAAATAGACCTTGACATTTGGGAGTTACAGTTTCTGGGATTTATAGTTAACACACAACCAAAGAGCATCCTGAACTCTTGCAACAATGGAATTGAACCAAACTTCAAAAGATTCAAAAGGTCAGTGTAGATGTGCCCATGGTCTTCCTCTTTTTCTATTATCTTATATCTTACAAGCATGATTGTTTTTACTAATGAATCATGACTTCTTGTGGCATTAGAGTCTCAGTTTAGTTACCTTTGCTTCTGGAATGCGACTTGCCTAAGGTCTCCGAATGGGTTTCCGAAACAATGACTTCAAAGATATCAATATGCTTTGCTAGGAATGGTAACATCTAGTTTGAACAAGCAATCTTGAGAGAAGGAATGATTTTTTTTCAGCTCTAAAAAGCAAGAAACATCTAGTTTCTCTTCCCATGATTACAATAATGGCTCCTTATAAGAGGAAAAGTAGGAGACTTGGACGTGCATTTGGAGACAAAGGAATTCAGACCAGGTGGACATAATAAGGGGAAATTCACTCCTGGAAGAGTTATTATTTTGGGGGAAAGATGTCTCTACTGAAGATGTCTCTACTGAAGCCTCAGCAATCCTTGTTTCCACAAGCCACATTTTTCAAAATCCATTTATTATAGGAGCAGAAAGTGAGGTGAAATCTTCTGAACAGCGGAACAGGCAGCAAAACCAACAACGCAGTGGTGTTAACCACTGCCCTATCTACCTACCTACCTACCTATCTATCTATCTAGTAGTAGAACTCATTTGTAAACCATCTATCTACCTACCTACCTACCTACCTATCTATCTATCTATCTATCTATCTAGTAGAACTCATTTGTAAACCAGAACATGCACATTTAATTTATATCCATCATCCATATCTAGCCATATCCATCCATCCATAATAAAAACAAAAATATGTATGTATGTATTTATTGACTTACTATATTTTTATACCACCCCTCTCAGCCCGAAGGTGACTCGAGGTGGTGTACACATGGCAAGAACTGCCCACAGATAAAATACATCAGCAATTAATAAAACCACCATATAAAACACAAATTTAGCAATTAAAATGTTTAAAAAACACAATCTCAGCGTCTGTATGGATGTGGTTGGGGCTCCCGCTTCCACAGACAGGCTACCACTTCCACAAACTATGACCCCTGCCAATGAGGAGCCACTAAAGGCTCTCGCTCCATTGACATTGCAGATTATAGAGAGTGTTGGGAATATTTTATTTATTTATTTATTCGAATTCTATACCGCCACTCCCAATACGGTTCTATACGGTTCTGACCCAGCTTACTTGTCCGAACGCATCTGCCGCTATGTCCCACCTCGTAACTTAAGATCATCCAGGGAGGCCCTGCTCTCACTTCTGCCAGCATCTCAAATTGGGGACGAGAGACAGGGCCTTCTCGGTTGTGGCCCCTCGCCTGTGGAATGTGCTGCCAAGCGAGATAAGATCAATCCCATCTCTCCTAGCATTCAGGAAAAAAGTGAAATCTTGGTTGTGGGACCAGGCCTTCGCACAATAGCATAGCAGCACTTTGACTGGAATGGACTGGCATGACGACAGAGATGAGGTTTTACTGCTTAATTAAACAACGAGATGTGTGGACTGAATATTGTTTTAATGTTAATTGGATTGATTGCTGGATAATTTGTTTTTAATTCATTGGTACTGTTTTAACTGTTTTAAGTCAGATACAGCGATGCTCTCTCAGAGTCCTTTCTCATAACTAATGGAGTGAAACAAGGTTGTGCTCTTGCACAAACCCTATTTACAATCTTCTTCAGCATGATGCTCCAAAGGGCGACGGCAGACCTCGAAGAAGAAGACGGCATATATATATACGCTATCGTACTGAGGGTAGCTTGTTCAACTTAAGCCGCCTGAGGGCTCGCACTAAGACTCTAAACTATCTAGTCCGTGAGCTGCTTTTTGCCGACGATGCTGCCCTTATAGCCCATTCAGAAGCAGCTCTGCAGCGCCTCACATCCTGCTTTGCAGCAGCTGCAGAGCTGTTTGGGCTGGAAGTCAGCCTGAAGAAAATGGAAGTCCTCTACCAGCCCGCAACACAGGAAGAACACCATCATCCCCACGTCAGCATAGGCAGATCTGTGCTTAAGTTCGTCCAGCAGTTCACCTCCCTGGGAAGCATCATCTCTTTAGACGCCGAGATTGATAAAGAGATAGATCACACATTAGCAAAGGCATTCGGAAGGCTTCACAAAAGAGTCTGGAGAAACAAGCACCTGAGGCAAAGCATTAAAATCAGTGTGTACAGAGCTATCGCACTGTCTATTCTCCTATATAGGTCTGAAACATGGGTCACCTATCGCCAGCACCTACGACTCCTCAAACGCTTTCATCAGCGCTGTCTTCGCACAATCCTAAATATACACTGGACTGACTATGTGAGGAATGTTGCTGTCCTTGAGCAAGCAGGGATCACCAGCATTGAGGCCATGCTATGGAGAACACAGCTCCCCTGGGCAGGGCACGTCTCTAGGATGGAGGGCCACCGCCTCCCAAAGATACTACTCTATGGTGAACTCGCCATGGGTCAGCGCAAGAGAGGCGCCCCCAAAAGGAGATATAAGGACTCCCTGAAACAACATCTCAGGCTCGGCCAGATTGATCACCAACAATGGTCCACCCTGGCCTCACATCGGGAGGCATGGAGACGCACTATCCACAATGCTGCGGCCTCTTTCGAGAAGACACGCCGAACTGGGTCTCGACAACGCAGAAAGAACCGCAACTTGGAAACAATGTCACCCAAGGAGGCTTTCTGCTGTGCTTTCTGCAACCGGACTTGCCTATCTCAGATTGGCCTTTTTAGTCATCAACGCGCTTGTAAGAAGCGTGGGACGAGTCCTTCCTAAGGATCTTCGTTCCCGAAGTAATGCCGAGATAACTGTTTTAACTATGTTTTGTGGATTATTTTACCTCTTAGTCTACTCACCTTGGCATGTTTTCGAACTGCTGGGTTGGGCAGAAGCTGGGGCGAACAGCTGGAGCTCACCCCAACCTCCCAGGATTCGAACCTGCGGCCTTAATTAAGGTCAACAAGATGAGCAAGGGCTCCCTGGTTCCCTCAGGTTCCCGTAACCCTCGGTCCCTGGCTGGCCTTGATGGCTGGGAAAGGAGCTCAGAAACACCGGCCCTAATTGAGCAAGCGCTGCGGCCTTGTGGGGCCTTTGTTGACATGAGGAGGAGGAGGCTGACGCGCCGGAAGCGGAAGCGGAGCCGCGAAGCCGGGTCGCGAGGGCTGGGAGCGGTGGAGAGGCTTGCTGGGTTGCTAGGCAACAGCCAGGCCGGACGTCTGAGAGAGGTGCCTGTGTGGATTCTGGGGGGGCGGAAGTGGGGCCTTCTAGGAGGCCGAGTGGGGCAGGAAGGGGAGAGAAGCAGGGAGTGGGCGGGGGCCGGGCCGGGCCTCTGCCAGGCCTTGAGTCCTTCCTCAGCCGGCCTAGAGAGTCCCCTGCCAGGCCTGAGGCCCTGCTCTCACCCAGGAGGGAAGATGGGATGTTTCTGACCTATAGAGCAGGCCTGGGCAAACTTGGGCCTTTC
Organism: Anolis apletophallus; assembly: GCA_030556195.1. NCBI lineage: Eukaryota > Metazoa > Chordata > Lepidosauria > Squamata > Anolidae > Anolis > Anolis apletophallus. The sequence continues at coordinate 8,087 of JARBWK010003254.1, read as the reverse complement.
AGGTGTTTTGGACTACAACTCCCACAATTCCTCACAGCCTCAGGCCCCTTCCAAAGGGGAATTGTGGGAGTTGTAGTCCAAAACACCTATATACCAAACTTGGGCCTTACAGGTGTTTTGGACTACGGCTCCCACAATTCCTCACAGCCTCTGGCCCCTTCAAAGGGAATTGTGGGAGTTGTAGTCAAAACACCTATATACCAAACTTGGGCCTTACAGGTGTTTTGGACTACAACTCCCACAATTCCTCACAGCCCCAGGCCCCTTCCAAAGGGGAATTGTGGGAGTTGTAGTCCAGAACACCTATATACCAAACTTGGGCCTTACAGGTGTTTTGGACTACGGCTCCCACAATTCCTCAGCCTCAGGCCCCTTCCAAAGGGGAATTGTGGGAGTTGTAGTCCAAAACACCTATATACCAAACTTGGGCCTTTCAGGTGTTTTGGACTACAGCTCCCACAATTCCTCACAGCCTCAGGCCCCTTCCAAAGGGAATTGTGGGAGTTGTAGTCCAAAACCTATAGGCAAACTTGGGCCTTTCAGGTGTTTTGGACTACAACTCCCACAATTCCTCACAGCCTCAGGCCCCGTCGAAACTTGGGCCTTTCAGGTGTTTTGGACTACAACTCCCACAATTCCTCACAGCCCCAGGCCCCTTCCAAAGGGTAATTGTGGGAGTTGTAGTCCAAAACACCTATAGACAAACTTGGGCCTTTCAGGTGTTTTGGACTTCAACTCCCACAATTCCTCACAGCCCCAGGCCCCTTCTAAAGGGGAATTGTGGGAGTTGTGGTCAAACTTGGGCCTTTCAGGTGTTTTGGACTACAACTCCCACAATTCCTCACAGCCACAGGCCCCTTACAAAGGGGAATTGTGGGAGTTGTGGTCCAAAACACCTATTTACCAAACTTGGGCCTTGCAGGTGTTTTGGACTACAACTCTCACAATTCCTCACAGCCTCAAGCCCCTTCCAAAGGGGAATTGTGGGAGTTGTAGTCCAAAAACACTATATACCAGGCCTGGGCAAACTTGGGCCTTACAGGTGTTTTGGACTACAACTCCCACAATTCCTCACAGCCTCAAGCACCTTCCAAAGGGGAATTGTGGGAGTTGTAGTCCAAAACACCTATATACCAGGCCTGAGGCTGGGAGGAATTGTGGGAGTTGAAGTCCAAAACACCTGAAAGGCCCAAGTTTGCCCAGGCCTGCTCTATATGGTTCTGGTCCAGGCTACTTGTCCGAACGCATCTCATCCCACGCTTTTTACAAGTGCATTGATGACTAAAAAGGCCAATCTGAGATAGGCAAGTCCGGTTGCAGAAAGCACAGCAGAAAGCCTCCTTGGGTGATGTTGTCTCCAAGTTGCGGTTCTTTCTGCGTTGTCGTTTCTCTTCGAGACCCATTCGGCGTGTCTTCTCGAAAGAGGCCGCAGCATTGTGGATAGTGCGTCTCCATGCCTCCCGATATGACCATTGTTGGTGATCAATCTGGCCGAGCCTGAGGTGTTGTTTCAGGGAGTCCTTATATCTCTTTTGGGGGCGCCTCTCTTGCGCTGACCCGTGGCGAGTTTACCGTAGAGTAGTATCTTTGGGAGGCGGTGGTCCTCCATCCTAGAGACATGCCTTGCCCGGTGCAGCTGTGTTCTCAACAGCATGGCCTCAATGCTGGTGACCCCTGCTTGGACAGCAACATTCGTCACATAGTCCAGGGCTGTCCAACTGGCGGCCCGGGGGCCGTACACGGCCCCCTAGCCTGTTGGACACGGCCCCAGCTATGCCCCCAGCCACCATTTTTAAATTTTTTGTAAAAAAAATTAATTTTTTTTAAAAAAATGGCGGCCGGGGGGGGGAAAGGGGGCAGGGAGGGAGGAGGAGTGAGCTGGCTCCTCCTCCTGCACCGCCCCTCCCATCCCTCTCTCCGTGCCACCGCTGCGAGATCGCAGGGGGGGGGGAGTGAGGGGAGGAGGGAGGAGGCGGGGCAGGGAGAAAGAAGGGAGCCAGCTCCTCCTTCCTGCACCGCCCTCTTCTTGCCCTCTCTCGCCAGCGCCAATGCAAACCGGTTTGCATCGCGCCCTAAAGTGAGAGAGGGACATGGGGCGGTCGAGGAGAGAGGGCCAGGTAGGGAGGAGCCGTGCCTAAAGAGGAGGCAGGCAAGCGCTTGCCTTCCTCTCTTCAGGCTCACGGCTTCTCCATTCTGTCTCTCCCACGGCGCCTGATCAGGGCGCCGGTGAGAGGGCAGAACAGGAGGCGTGCCTAAAGAGAAGGAAGGCAAGCGCTTGCCTTCCTCCTCTTCAGGCACGGCTTCTCCGTTCTGTCTCTCCCACGGCGCCCTAATCAGGAGCGCGGTGAGAGGCAGAACAGGGGAGGCGTGCCTAAAGAAGGAAGGCAAGCGCTTGCCTTCCTCCTCTTCAGGCACGGCTTCTCCGTTCTGTCTCTCCCACCGGCGCCCTGATCAGGGCGCCGGTGAGAGAGGCAGAACAGGGGAGGGGGCGTGCCTAAAGAGAAGGAAGGCAAGCGCTTGCCTTCCTCCTCTTCAGGCACGGCTTCTCCGTTCTGTCTCTCTCCCACCGGCGCCTGATCAGGGCGCCGTGAGAGGCAGAACAGGGGAGGCGTGCCTAAAGAGAAGGAAGGCAAGCGCTTGCCTTCCTCCCTCTTCAGGCACGGCTTCTCAGTTCTGTCTCTCCTCTGCCCTGATCAGGCGCCGGTGAGGCAGGGAACAGGGGAGGGGCGTGCCTAAAGAGAAGGAAGGCAAGCGCTTGCCTTCCTCCTCTTCAGGCACGGCTTCTCCGTTCTGTCTCTCTCACCGCGCCCTGATCAGTGCGCCGGTGGGAGAGGCAGAACAGGGGAAGAGGCTGGTGTGACACTAGGAGGGAGGGAGAAGCCATGAAGGGCTCCCCTTGGCTTTGCCTTCCCTCCTAAAGGGTCACGCCAGCCTCAGAAGCGAAATCGCCGCTTCTGAGGCTGGCGTGACACTTTAGGAGGAGGACCGGGCGGGGCTGGGGGCGGGGCTAGGGTGGGGACGGGGCCAGGGGTGGGGCGGAACGGCCCCCCAGGTCTTCAGTGACTGGAAGTCCGGCCCTAGGTCCAGTAGAAGTTGGACAGCACTGACATAGTCGGTCCAGTGTATATTTAGGATTCTGCGAAGACAGCGCTGATGAAAGCGTTCGAGGAGTCGTAGGTGTTGGCGATAGGTGACCTATGTTTCAGACCCATAGAGGAGAATAGACAGTACGATCGCTCTGTACACACTGATTTTGGTGCTTTGCCTCAGGTGTTTGTTACTCCAGACTCTTTTGTGAAGGCTTCCGAATGCACTCTATGCCTTTGCTAATCTGTGATCTATCTCTTTGTCAATCTTGGCATCTGAAGAGATGATGCTTCCCAGGGAGGTGAACTGCTGAACGGACTTAAGCACAGATGTGCCTATGGTGACGTGGGGATGATGGTGTTCTTCCTGTGGTGCAGGCTGGTAGAGGACTTCCGTTTTCTTCAGGCTGACTTCCAGCCCAAACAGCTCTGCAGCTGTTGCAAAGCAGGATGTGAGGCGCTGCAGGGCTGCTTCTGAATGTGAGACAAGGGCAGCATCGTCAGCAAAAAGCAGTTCACGGACTAGATAGTTTAGAGCAGGGGTGCTCATTAGGTAGCTCGGGAGCTACTAGTAGATCTTCGGCCCTCTTCCAGGTGATCTTCGGGCCTCACCAGCCAGATGGGGCGCTCCTGCCATGCGCACACACACCCTGCACGCACGCGTGCTCCTGCTGCTGGCTTCCACTCTTGCGGTGCTTCTTTCGCCTGCGGGGCATTGCAGGAAGAAGGAAGCACGAGGCGGGGCCTCTGGAGGGAGCGCCCTGCCTCTCTCTCATCCAGAAGCAGCCGTCCAGCCTCCGTTGCCGGCGAGACAGGCAGGGCGGAGCGCTCCCTCTGGATGCCCCGCCTCGTGCTTTCTCCTTCCTGTAATGCCCCGCAGGCAGAAGCGCTGCGCGGGCAGAAATCAGCAGGAGAACGCCCGGTGGCAAGAGCACGCGGGGGCAGGTAGATCTTTTGGACTTGGTTGCTTTAAGAGTAGCTCGCATGCTGAAAAAGTGTGAGCACCCGTGGTTTTTTAGAGTCTTCGTGCAAGCCCTCAGACGGCTTAGGTTGAACAAGCTGCCATCAGTGCGATAGCGTATATATATGCCGTCTTCTTCTTCTTCGAGGTCTGCCGTAGCCCTTTGGAGCATCATGCTGAAGAAGACTGTAAATAGGGTTGGTGCAAGAACACAACCTTGCTTCACTCCATTAGTTATGAGAAAGGGCTCCGAGAGAGCATCGCCGTATCTGACTTGACCGCGCCTGGCCCTCATGTAACAGGATAATCATTTTGAGGAATTTGCGGGGACATATATTGTGATATAATTGTTATAGTTCAATGTGATATTGTTATAGTACAATGTGATATGTAATGTTGATGTTGTACTGTGGCAATAATATAGTTCTCTGTATTTGCATTTTGCTTGTGAGCCCCTCTGAGTCCCTTTGAGAAGGGCAGCATATAAATATTGTTAAATAAATAAATAAATAAATAAATAATCCATTAGAAACAGCTATTCTACATGATAACTTTTTCAGGAGTGAATTTCCCTTTCAAAAAGTAGATTTTTCTCACTTTCTGTTGCCTCACCCCTGTTCTTAACTATGAATTGTTTGGAAGTTGGATGTTTCTAACTTGTGGATTGCCTGTCATAAGATTTGGGTATATACAAATTTTGGTATGGAGGGGAGGGATTGGTGGTGATCCTGGAACCGAGCTCCAGTGAATCCAAGGGTCCGCTGCATAACAATTGTGCAGTAGATTTAAAAAGCAACAATTGAAGTTTTATTGCATTTGGTATGTGTTTTGAACAAACTTAGTCATATTGAAACTTATGTTTCTCTTCTATCAGTGCAGCTGTATCAGTGCCATTATGCCCAGCCCTCGAGGTAGCCCAAAGAGTAGCCATGAGAGGCGAGCTCATGGCAACAAGCTGGAATTCCTATCGCTGACAAGTATGAGGAGCCCAGGCCCTCCAGAAAGCCCATCTCGTCGTAGGGAATGTACAGCCAGCACGGGGCCTCCGCAGGCCTGCCTGAAGAAGACTGCATGAAACTGAACCCATCTTTTGTGGATATTGCCCTGCGCTCTTTGTTGGCCATTGATCTTTGGGCCTCTAAAAAGCTCGGGGTGTGTGCTGGAGAGAATTCTTCTTGGGGCAGTGTCCGTCCTCTCATGATACTGGTAGAGGTCTCTGGACATGGCATTCCTTGGCTAGCTGGCACACTCTATGGCCTTTGTAGAAGTGGTAGCTCAGCAGGCCGCGAGGTGCTGCTCAACTTGCTCTTTGGTAAGAGTTCCTTTTCCCTTACCCTTTCTGGCTCCTTATTCCTCTCATGACACATTCCTTCTGTCATTTGGTTCTGTCTTTGCATTGCAGCATATCAGGGAGAAATGGGTAGATTTATTTTTTACCCTTCATCCTCCTGCAATGTGCCATTATAGGGAAGTATTTCCCATATCAAAGATTTCTGCAGGGCCTTCGAAGATATTCTTGCCCGTTTTGGAAGTGTGTGATTATCCCCACTAAGCTGTTTGGACTAAAATAGATGTGTTTGATAAGGACAGCAATTACTTATATTTACTTTCATATTGAATACTAAGCAGCAGCTTTTTATTTCTAGAATGACACTGGAAGACTGCAGGCCCGGATTACCCATAAGGCCAACCTAGGCCATGGCCTAGGGGCACAAGCCGAGGGGGACGCAGTTCACGGACCAAAAAAAATAATGTTGAAACAAAAACGCAATGGGCCGCCTGCGCGCATAGAGTTGACTCTCTCTCTCTCTCTCTCTCTTTCTCTCGGGAGAGGGCGAGGGGAGAGTGCTGCAAGGGGGTGGGGAGGAGGAAATGGCGCTCACCCTTGCCCCGCCCCCTTGTCAAGGAAGGAGGGTGCGAGGAGGAGGCGGAGGGAAGCCCCTGGGGCCGCTGCCGGGCATGCGCGGCACCCAGGAACATGGCGGAGGAGGCAGAGGCACTCGCGCCCTCCTTCCTTGACAAGGCCATGGGTGCCGCGCATGCCCGGTAGCAGCCCCGGGGGCTTCCCTCCGCCTCCTCCTCGCGCCCTCCTTTCTTGACTCAAGGAAGGAGGGCTCAAGAAAGAGGAGGAGGGAAGCCCCTGGGGCCGCTACCAGGCATGCGCGGCACCCAGGAACATGGCGGAGCCGGAGGAAGCAGATGCGGCTTGAATCCCGGCGCAGTTGCCGCCCCACAACAGCCTTCACGCCGAGAGGTGAGCACAGGAAGAAGGGCTCGGCGCCTGCGGGGAAAAAGGAGAAGCAGGGTTGGAATTAGGCCAGGATTCTCCTTGCTCCTTTTTCCTTTTGGGGGGCAAAGCGTGGGCAGTGGAAAGAAGGAAAAGAGGGAAGGAAGGATGCTGTTCCCCCTTCCCCCCTCTCCCTCGGTGCCCCTGTTCCTTCCCCCTTCTGCCTTGTCCTGCTTGCCCCTCTCCACTCCTCCCCTTGGCTCAAGGATCCTGGGAGTCTGAGTGATGTTTTGGGGGGTTGCGGTAGAGGTTAGCTTGGGGGCGTAATTCCAAAGTGTGGCCTAGGGCGCAAAAAGGTGTTAATCCGGGCCTGGGAAGACTAGTGTGTGTTTCACGTACAGTATATTTCATTAATATGTGGCAGCTCCATGAGAGAAAAGTTTGATGGAGTTTTTGCTGCAGTAGAGTCTAATGCTGATCTTAATGGGTTGAACATACAGTAATTCTAAAAGTTTAGATGCTAAGAAGAAAAGGACAAGCCTCTTGTTGATACTGTTCTTCTAAAGGTGTCCTATCTGGGCTTTTGTAACTAAGGCCCCTTGTAGGGCCCTTCCAGACAGGCCCTATATCCTAGCATCAGATCCCAGTTTTTCTGCTTTAAACTGGATATATGAGTCCACACTGCCAGATAATTTGGGATAGACAGAAAACCTGGGATCAGATCCTGGGATATACGAGGGTTGAATGAAAAGTAATGCCTCCACCTTCGTTACTTAGGTTTGGATGGTAATATTTTAATAAATCAAACGCAGAAATAATCCTTAGAATATGCTCTTTAACTACCACGATTCACTTTTCCACGTAATCACCAGAAAATTGGATACATTTCTGCCAACAATGAACATGTTTTCGGAAGAAGTTGACACTCTGTTTTCACAACCAGCGCCTCACAGTTCTCTCAACATCTGCATCAGAAGCATAATGATGTCCTCGCAGATCTTCTTTCATTATCGGAAACAGATGGAAGTCAGACGTTGCTAAATCTGGACTGAATGGAGGATGCTGTACGGTGGTGAGATCCAGTCTCTGAAGTTCTGCTGTGATGACATGTGGTGGCATCTGACATTTCAGGCATCAGCATCCTGTGTACCCATCGTGCACAGATCTTCTGATAGCCAAGCAAAGTAATAATCTGACCCACACCTTGTGAAATGCCGATTATGCTTGAAATTTCTTTATGATTGATACGACAATTGTCCTGAAACAATCTGTCAACCTTTTGCTTGTGAAACTCAGTGTTTGCTGTCACAGGACGTCCAACTCTTTGTTTGTCACGCAAGTCAGATGTTCGCACCTCATCATGTTTAAACTTACTTGCCCAACGATGCACAGTACTCACATCAACACAATCACCATAAACAGCTTGCATTCTCTGATGAATCTCCTTTGGGGTGACACCTTCTGCTGTCAAGAATTCAATGACTGCACGTTGCTTAAGTCGCATTGACCGGCCGTCTGGGCACGGTTCCATACTTTGCACTTTAACAACACAACCGTTCAATGCTAAGGCTTCACACCAAAATGGAACTGTAGAGGAGAGTCTACTGAACAAGCCAGTACCTGCCGCATAGCAGTACTGTCATCTGTTGAAGAGTTACGAAGGTGGAGGCATTACTTTTCATTCAACTCTTGTAGGGCCTGTCTGGAAGGGCCTGTACACTGAAATATAATCTAGATTATTAAATCAGATAATCCACATCTGCTTTGAATTGGATTATATGAGTCTACACCAGTGATTTTCAACCAGTGTGCC
>JARBWK010003253.1:0-12847 GCA_030556195.1 Anolis apletophallus | reverse complement strand
CCAACACAGTGAAAGACCATCGCGTGAAATAAATGGTGATTGTATAGTTATCCCAGGGTGAGAGAGGCCCGGCTGACAAAGACCCGACGGAGAGCTTTCTCTGTGGTGGCTCCTGTAATCTGGAATACACTTCCGCCTGCTCTTAGGGCCATATCGGCCCCAGCCAGATTCCTGTCCGAGCTGAAAACTTGGCTCTTCCGCCAGGCATTTGGGGATTGACTAATCTTGGGGATTGGGCCCTTTGTGATTCTTTTTGAACCCGTGTTTTTAATTAGATGTATTTTTAAATGATGTAAGTCGCCCGGAGCACCATCGGTGGAGGGCGACTCACAAGAAATAAAGTTATTATTATTATTATTATTATAACATGGGATTTTATTCAACTGTGTGGAAAGGACCTCAGATAACCCAGGGCCCTTCCACACATCCTATTTTACAGTTGACACACACAAACTGATTTCTTACTTAAAGAAGACTCTTCTCCAAGCTGCTGTAGGCTATATTTCAGAGGAAGGAGCTGTCAAAAAAAACCAAAACCTCTTGTGTATTCCTTGCCTAAGGAAACCCTACCAAACTCATGTGCTCACCATAAATCAACATGTGACTTGAAGACTTCTACACTGCCATATAAAATCCAGATTATCTGCTTTAAACTGGATTATATGGCAGTGTAGACTCATATAATCCAGTTCAAAGCAGATAATATGGATTATCTGCTTTGATAATATGGATTATATGGCAGTGTAGAAAGGCCAGTATGTTGGGCTAAGCCAGTGATTCTCAACCTGTGGGTCCCCAGGTACTTTGGCCTACAACTCCCAGAATTCCCAACCAGTTTACCAGCTGATAGTATTTCTAGGAGTTGAAGGCCAAAACAACTGGGGACCCACAGGTTGAGAACCACTGGTCTAAGCCAACATCTTCCAACCTAGCACCCTCCAGATAACTACAACTGCAATCATAAAATGGCAGTATGGTCAAGCTGAAGATGGATGATGGGAGTTGCCATACAAGATTAAGGTATGAGGAATAGAAATGGAGGAACTGTAAGATTGAGTAAAGGAAAGCTCTCTTTCTTGAAACACAACTGGCCCCGTGACAAAAACATTCACTGACCGAGGTGGCGAAGCAGTGGTCCGACTCTCCGCTCTCGAAGAGGATGAGATCTTTGATGAAAACTGCCACCGCTCTCATGATGAAGGACATGAAAAGATGCATGTGGATATAGTTCCGAGTGCAATGGAGTTTCCTGGAAGGAATAGAGCAGAAAGAAGCATTTGGAAAAGTGGCCAAAATTGGGAAGTTTAGCTTCTGTCCTGCCCAGTTCTAGTTCTTTAACTCAGGCCCCTTCTACACTGGCTCTATATCCCAGGATCTTTGAGGAAGAATATGAAATCTAACTCAAGTCTTCCACTGCCAATCACGCGTCACTGACTTCCCAGACTGTACTCCTCAAAGGAAAACACACAGCCTAGAAAGGCTACTCCTCCTTACCTGAAAATACACAGGAGAATCATGGCTATGGTGAGAGCAATGAGCGACAAGCTGTATCCGATGGTGTAGCCAGTTTTGACAGTGCCATAGAATACCGTCTGGAAAGGCAGAAAAATGAGTTATCACTTGCTTACATCTTCTTTTCAAACAATCAGATCATCAGTTTACAATATTTCAAACGCTACTTGGAAAAGGTTTCTGCCTCTTTCATTCCCACTACAGCTATGTTCGCATATTGTGCAAGTTCACAGTATGCAGTTTTAGCCATTTGTGAAAAAATGTGTGACCTTTTTAGTGACATTTGGACATTGTCCTGGCCAATTTCCAGACCAAGCTCATCATGGAATTGCAAGTTCATAACCGACAACTCACAGGATTCCATAACATCAAGCTATGGCAATTAAAGTGGTGTCAAGCTGCATTCATTCAACAGTGTAGATGCTTCCTAAGCCTTAAGTGGCCAATGTAGTATATTGGCCAATAATAATACATGCAACTAAGACGTTCCGTTGTCAAATTAATATTAATGTTCTTTAGGAATGTGGTTAATTTTATTTATTTATCACAATCAGCAGAGCTTAGAAGTAGCAGATTGCATTAGCCTGTGCCAAAGGACATCACAGTTTTTGCAAAGAAAGAACTATATCGAATAGAACTCTCAATTATTGTAGAAAGAACCAAAAGGGGAAAATCACAGAATACCTATTACATTGACTATGGCCCCATCTACACAGCCATATAATACATCCTGAAATTGCATCTTCTGGTCAACATGGACTGATATGTCCTAGTTCAATGCAGTTAAACTGCAATTTATGAGTCTACACTGACCATAGAATGCAGTTTCAACCTGCATTATTTGGCTGTGTAGATAGGTCCTAAGATATCTTGGAATGCATCTACACTAAGATTGGTCCTAAGATATCTTGGGGTGTATCTGCACTAAGATGGGCCCTAAGATATCGTGTAGTGCATAATCTACACTAAGATATATCCTGAGATATCTTGGGATGCATCTATAAAGAGAGGTCCTACGATATCTTGGGATGCATCTACACTAAGATAGGTCCTAAGATATCTTGGAGTGCATCATCTACACTAAGATGGGTCCTAAGATATTTTGGGGTGTATCTACACTAAGATGGGTCCTAAGATATCTTGGGGTGCATCTACACTAAGATGGGTCCTAAGATATCTTGGAGTGCATAAACACTAAGATGGGTCCTAAGATATCTTGGAGTGCATCTACACTAAGATGGGTCCTAAGATATCTTGGAGTGCATAAACACTAAGATGGGTCCTAAGATATCTTTGGATGCACCTACACTAAGATGGGTCCTAAGATATCTTGGAGTGCACCTACACTAAGATAGGTCCTAAGATGGGTCCTAAGATGAGTCTTATCTTGGGATGCATCTACACTAAGATGGGTCCTAAGATATCTTGGAGATATCTTGCACTAAGATGGGTCCTAAGATATCTTTGGATGCACCTACACTAAGATGGGTCCTAAGATATCTTGGAGTGCACCTACACTAAGATAGGTCCTAAGATATCTTGGAGTGCATCTACACTAAGATGAGTCCTAAGATATCTTGGGATGAATCTACACTAAGATAGGTCCTAAGATATCTTGGAGTGCACCTACACTAAGATGGGTCCTAAGATATCTTGGAGTGCATAAACACTAAGATGGGTCCTAAGATATCTTTGGATGCATCTACACTAAGATGGGTCCTAAGATATCTTGGAGTGCATCTACACTAAGATGAGTCCTAAGATATCTTGGGATGAATGATAGGTCATCTACACTACAAGATGGGTCCTAAGATATCTTGGATGCATCTACACTAAGATAGGTCCTAAGATATCTTGGAGTGCACCTAACTAAGATGGGATATCTTGGAGTGCATAAAGATATCTTGGGATGAATCTACACTAAGATAGGTCCTAAGATATCTTGGATGTGTCCTATATCTTGGGACACGGGTCCTAAGATATCTTGGAGTGCATCTACACTAAGATGAGTCCTAAGATATCTTGGGATGAATCTACACTAAGATAGGTCCTAAGATATCTTTGGATGCATCTACACTAAGATGGGTCCTAAGATATCTTGGAGTGCATCTACACTAAGATGAGTCCTAAGATATCTTGGGATGAATCTCCTAAGATATCTTTGGGCACAAGATAAGATAGGTCCACTAAGATATCTTGGAGTGCACCTACAAGATATCTAAGATGGGTCCTAAGATATCTTGGAGGGTCCTAAGCACATATACACTAAGATGAGTCCTAAGATATCTTGGGATGAATCTAACTAAGATAGGTCCTAAGATAGGTCCTAAGATGGAGATGCCTAAGACTTGGATGTGATCTACACTAAGATGGGTCCTAAGATATCTTGGAGTGCACCTACACTAAGATGGGTCCTAAGATATCTTGGAGTGCACCTACACTAAGATAGGTCCTAAGATATCTTGGAGTGCATCTACACTAAGATGGGTCCTAAGATATCTTGGGATGCATCTACACTAAGATGAGTCCTAAGATATCTTGGGATGAATCTACACTAAGATAGGTCCTAAGATATCTTGGAGTGCACCTACACTAAGTTGGATCCTAAGATATCTTGGAGTGCACCTACACTAAGATGGGTCCTAAGATATTTTGGGATGAATCTACACTAAGATAAGTCCTAATATATCTTGGAGTGCACCTACACTAAGATCGGTCCTAAGATATCTTGGAGTGCATCTACACTAAGATGAGTCCTAAGATATCTTGGGATGAATCTACACTAAGATAGGTCCTAAGATATCTTGGAGTGCACCTACACTAAGATGGGTCCTAAGATATCTTGGAGTGCATCTACACTAAGATGGGTCCTAAGATATCTTGGGATGCATCTACACTAAGATAGGTCCTAAGATATCTTAGGTCCTAAGATATCTTGGGGCACCTGCACTAAGATGGGTCCTAAGATATCTTGGAGTGCATATCTTCCTATGGGGATGCATCTGCACTAAGATGGGTCCTAAGATATCTTGGAGTGCATATACACTAAGGTCCTATGATATCTTGGGATGCATCTACACTAAGATGGGTCCTAAGATACCTTGGGGTGTATCTGCACTAAAATGAATCCTAAGATATCTTGGAATGCATCTACACTAAGATGGGTCCTAAGATATCTTGGGGTGCATCTCCACTAAGATAGGTCCCTAAGATATCTTGGGATGCATCTACACAAGCCACTGTCCTCGCAACCCTGCTATACACCTGTGAAACATGAACCATCTACAGACGTTACACTCAACTCCTGGAACAATTCCATCAGCGTTGCCTCCGAAAAATCCTGCAAATCTCTTGCGAAGACAGGTGGACAAATGCCAACATTCTGGAAGAAGCAAAGATCGCCAGCATTGAAACAAGGCTCCTCTGCCATCAACTCTGCTGGACTGGCCACGTTGTCCGAATGCCCAAAGATCACGTCTCCTAAAGCAGTTACTATACTTCCAACTCAAGAATGGGAAACTTAATATTGGTGGACAGGAAAAGAGATTTAAAGATGGGCTTAAAGCCATCCTTAAAAACTGTGGCATAGACACCAAGAACTGGGAAGCCCTGGCCCTTGAGAACTCTAGTTGGAGGTCAGCTGTGACCAGCAGTGCTGCAGAATTAAAAGAGGCCTGAATGGTGAAAGGGAGAAATGTGCCAAGAGGAAGGTGCATCAAGCCAACCCAGATCAGGACTGCCTTCCACCTGGAAACTGATGTCCTCACTGTGGGAGAACATGCAGATCAAGAATAGAGGTCCTCAGCCACCTACAAACCCAACACCAAGACACTGCACTTGGAGGACCATCATCCTTGGGCTATGAGGGAGCACCTAAGTAAATAATCCTTAAGTAAGGATTAAGGCAGTTGGACACCACATACTTTGGAATCCTGAGAATTCTAGTTTTACAAGATCTTTCAGACTTCTCTGGCAACGAGGATTAGAGTCTCACTAAACTACAGCTCTTAGGATTGATGACATTGAGCCATGGCAGCTAAAGTGGTGCCAAACTGTATTAATTCTACAGTGTAGATCAGGCCTGGGCAAACTTGGGCCCTCTGAGTGTTTTGGACTTCAGCTCCCACAATTTCTAGCAGCCTAATGGCCGAGATGTTGCTTACAGTGGTTGGCTTCTTATTACCTCCCAGTGCGCCAAGCTCAAACAGGAAGAAAAGTTTAAGCCTCCAAAGTTTGCAACAGGTTGCTTCCTGCTAGGAATGCCAATGATGCTTCTCAGGAGGTCTAAATGGGGCTGCAAAGTAATTAGGGGAACTCCCGGCATGTGCTGCCAGGAAACAGTGGATTCGAACCTTGCATAATTGCGCAGTTGCCAAAGGAACGCAAACAATGGCCTCTTAATTCTTTATTCAGGATTTCTTTGCTTTTTGATGTATACACATTGGAGATGCCAATGTGACAAAACATTGGTTTCTTCTGCAGAGAGACCACCATAGTAGTAACAGATCCGCGTAAATGTCTAGGTGGCATCAGAAACATAGTGCCAAACTGCATTCATTCTATAATCTAGATGCATCCTCTGAAAACTGAAATGGCAACCGTAATTCAGAACTCTACAAGTTGAATAGGTTGAACTATAGCATTATTGTGGTTTGATACCACTGCCATGGCTCAAGGCTACAGAATCCTGGGATTTGTAGTTTCATGAGTCACCACCAGGACTCTTTGGCAGAGAAGGCTCAAGACCTTGTAAAACTGCAGCTCCCAGCATTCCACTGTACGGGGATGGAGCCATGCCACTTAAAGTGGCGTCAAACTGCATTAATTCAACAGTGTAGCTGCACACTAAGAAACGAGGATTTATATTTGAATCATCACCTCTCATGGCACCAAATAGAAGTATTCCAACTGCAGAAAGTGTGTGTCTTAAAGAAAGCAAGTAAATGCTATCTGGTTAATATATTACTAACCTCTTCATATGAGAATGTGCTGTTGGGGTCGTACCCACACGTTGCGCCGTAAGACTCCGGGTATAAATCGGACCAGCCTTCGGGAGTACATTCCCTGCTTATGTTATCTAGATAGGAATGAAACAAGAAACCAAACACGATCAGTGGTTGCAGTCATTGATAGAGGGTGCATCTACACTGTAGAATGAATGCAGTTTGAATTCACTTTAACTGCCATTCTTCAGTGTAGATCAGGCACGGGCCAACTTTGGCCCTCTAGATGTTTTGGACTTCGATCCTCCTGATTCCTAACAGCCTACCAGCTGTTAGAATTGTGGGAATTGAAGTCCAAAACACCCAGAGGACTGAAGTTGGCCCATGCCTTGTCTAGGCACATACAATGCATTATATATAGCAGGACCCCAGCTGAACTGTTTAAAATCTTGAAATATGATGCTGTCAAGGTGATGCATGCCATATGCCAGCAAATACGGAAAACACAAGAATGGCCATCAGGCTGGAAAAAATCAACTTCTATCCCCATACCAAAAAAAGGGAAATGCTGAAAGAATGCTCAAACTTTTGTACAGTGGCACTTATTTCTCATGCCAGTAAGGTAATGCTCAAGATCCTGCAAGGAAGACTCCAGCAAGACATGGAGAGAGAGTTGCCAGATGTACAAGCTGGCTTTAGAAAAGGCAGAGGAATGAGAGACCAAATTGCCAATATCCAGATGCTGGATAATGGAGAAAGGCAGGGAGTTTCAGAAAAACTTTGACTGTGTGGATCATAATCAATTGTTGCAAGTTCTTGGTGGTATGGGCATACCAAATCACCTTGTCTGTCTCCTGGGGAATCTGTATAACAGGGGTCAGGAATCTATGGCTCGCGAGCCAGGTGTGGCTATTTTGATGAGTGCATCTGCCTCATGTATCAGGGGAGCCGGGCGTCTCAGAATCCGTGCGCTTCAGCCAGTGACGCCACTGTGCCTGCGCCAGGGAAGGCTCCCAGGTGACGCCCCTCAGCGGTTTCTCCCCTTTGCCCTCTCTCTCTCTCTCTCGCCACCCGTGATGTGTATCCCTGGCCTTGCCGGCCTCTCGCGCGCCTCTTCCTTCCCACCTCCAAGGGCCCCACTGCCCTTGGAGGTGGGAAAGAAGAGGCGGTGGTGAGAGGCTTTGGCAAGGCCAGGGCGACACGGCATGGTGCTGCCACCGGGTGTGGCCGCAGGTGAGCGAGAGGAAGGGGGGCGAAGGGGAGAGGGCACTGAGGGGTGGTTGAAGAGGGTGTGGCCTAGTTCCATGGACACTCTAGGTCAGGGCTGTCCAACTGGCGGCCCCGGGGCCGGATCCGCCCCGTAGCCTGTTGGACACGGCCCACCTATGCCCTCAGCCGCCATTTTTAAATTTCAAAAAAAAAAATCGAATTTTTAAAAATGGCGGCCGGGGCCGGGGAGAGGGGAGGCGGGGCAGGGAGGAGGAAGAGAGCTAGCTCCTCCTCCTTTCGGCGCCCCTCTCCCTACCTAGGGCGGGGAGCCGCCGAAAAAGGCAAAGGCGGCGCCAACAGCAGCGCGGTCACAGGCCTGGCGTGACGCGCTGCTCCTGGCACTGCCTACTCCTCCTTTCGGCGCCTCCCTTCCTAGGGCGGGGGGCGCCGAAAGGAGGAGGCGGCGCCAAGAGCAGCGTCACAGGCCTGGCGTGACGCGCTGCCCTTGGCACCGCCTATTCCTCCTTTCGCCGCCCCCCTTCCTAAGGCGGAGGGGGTGCCGAAAGGAGGTAGGCGGCGCCAAGAGCATGGCGTCACGCCAGGCCTGTGACGCTCTGCTCTTGGCGCCGCCTACTCCTCCTTTCGGCGCCCCCCCTCCCTACCTAGGGCGGGGGAGCCGCCAAAAAGGGCAGAAAGCGGTGTCAAGAGCAGCGCGTCACAGGCCTGGCGTGACGCGCTGCCCTTGGCCCCGCCTACTTCCCGCCCGCCCGCCCTAGGAAGGAGGGGGCGCCAAAAGGAGGAGTTGGCAGTGCCAAGGGCAGCGCGTCACGCCAGGCCTGTGACGCGCTGCTCTTGGCGCCGCCTTCTGCCCTTTTTCGCCGTTTAGGAGGGGCGGCCTGGGCCTGGGGCGGGCCTGTGGGCGGGCCAAGCGGCCCCCTAGGTCATCAGTGACCTTTTATCCGGCCCTGGACCACGTAGAAGTTGGACAGCTCTGCTCTAGGTCTTTCATTAATGGAATCCGGCCCCACACACCAGGCCGGGCACACCTTAGACCTAGTCTTCGGATATGGGCTAAAGATTACACCACAAGCAACAACAGAGGTCCCCTGGTCAGACCACTTCACCCTGAAGGTTAACATCAAAATTCCTCTACCACCAAGGATAGATCCAGAACCTATCCTGGCGCGGCAGAAGAGACTCATGGACCCTACCAGATTTGCGTCGGCCATAGAGTCCGTGGAAGTCCCCGGAGGTACCCTTAACGACCAAGTAGAAAGGTGGAATGTAGCCCCGTCTAAGGCTATCGACCAAATAGCTCCTAAACGCCTCTTCCAACCACGCAGTTTCCGCTCTCCGTGGTTCACCGAAGAACTGAGGTCACTGAAGCGCAAACGGAAACAACTGGAGAGTGCCTGGCTACGGAAACCTAGCCAGACATCAAGAACAGCCTTCAGAAACATGCGCAAGACATACGAGCAGGCCACAAAAGAGGCAAAGAAAATTCACAACACCTCCCTAATAACAGCTGCGAGATCGCGCCTAGCGCAGATTTTCAGGATTGTCCGAGATTTGGTCACCACCAATCCGCAGCCAAAAACCAGGGACACTCCAGCCATCTCAGCAGAGGAATTCCAAGAATTCTTCATAGAGAAAATCACCGCTCTTCTGCTAGACCTGCTATCCGTGCCTGAAGATACGAGTGAGAGGGTAGAAGAACTACATACACCAACTAACCAGATATTTGACCACTTCAAAGCCCTTGACCTGGAGGCAGTTAATAAAATCATCTCCACAGCACGGGCGACTACCTGCTCCACGGACCCTTCCCCATCCCCTCTAGTTAAGGACTGCGCAGAGGGGCTCTCGATCCCCTGATGCAGAGAATAAAACACTCCCTGGAGCAGGGAATTTTCCCGGATGCCTTGAAAGAAGCCTCGGTCCGCCCACTCTTGAAAAATGCCAATCTGGACCCAGCGATGCCAGCGAACTACCGTCCCGTCTCAAACCTCCCGTTTCTCAGTAAGCTGATCGAACGCGCGGCAGCAACCCAGCTACAAAACTTCCTTGAGACATCAGAGGGCTTGGACCCCTTTCAATCAGGGTTCCGCCCCGGGCACGGGACCGAGACCATCCTGGTGGCCATCTCGGGCGATATCCGCTGCCAACTAGACAAGGGAGGCTCAGTAGTTCTGGTATTGCTGGACCTTACCGCCGCATTCGACACGGTGGGACCATGATCTGCTGATACGACAACTTGCCGCCATAGGGATACAAGGAACAGCTTTAGCTTGGCTTAGCTCCTTCCTGCGCGGACGTAGTCAGCGAGTTGAATGGCTAGGCCAAACATCTAGGAAATCTCTCCTCGAGTGCGGAGTGCCCCAAGGCGCCATATTATCACCAACGTTGTTTAACATCTATGTTCGGCCGTTGGCTGGTATAGGCCGGAGCTTCGGCCTAGGGTGCTACCAATATGCTGATGACACCCAGCTCCTACTGAAACTGGAGCCTGGCGCAACTTCGGTGCCCGAAAACTTCACTCGAGGCCTAGAAGCAGTGACAAAATGGCTCCACGCCCACAAACTTAAAATAAATCCATCAAAGACGGAGATCTTATGGCCGGGCCGCCCAGAACCACCTTTCGCTGCCCCCTTTGAAGGGGAACCGCTGATTCCGTCCCCCTCAGTAAAAAGCCTTGGTGTTATCCTGACTCCAAATTGTCGATGGAGGCCCAGGTTGCCTCCACGAGCAAAGGGCCTTCTTCCACCTGCGCCAAGCGAGACAATTGGCGCCCTATCTTCTCCGACGGAGGCGCTAGCTACAGTAATCCATGCCATGGTTACATCAAGGCTGGATTACTGTAACGCTTGTATGTGGGTCTGCCCCGGTCACGAACCCGCAGGATCCAGAATGTGTAGAACGCGGCCGCCAGGCTTCTCACCGGAACATCGATGAGATGCCACATTACACCATCTCTGCAGCGCCTGCACTGGCTGCCCGTTGAGTATAGAGCCTTACACAAGACCTTGACCTTGGCTTTCAAAGCCCTACGGGGCCGGGCCCAACATACCTAAAAGACCGCTTGTTGATGCCTGCTTACTCAAGGACCCCGCGGCCAGCAAACAAGAACCTTCTTCACGTACCAGGCTTGAAAGAGGCCCACCTGGAGACCACGAGACGGAGATCGTTCTCCGTTGTGGCCCCCGTTCTTTGGAACTCGATGCCACCGACCAGAGAGCCTCCCTCGACCTGCCCCAGTTCCTGACCGCCTGAAGACCTGGCTATTTAGAAAGCCCATGGTTAATGCAGAACCAGGAACCCAAATACCGGGCCTGGCCCTGCATTTAACCACTGAATATTTTAATCTAGTTTTAAATACTCTATTTTAATTGTGGAATTTGTTGTGTGTAAGTCGCCCGGAGCACTAACGTGGAGGGCGACTCAGAAATAATAAAGTCAGTCAGTCAGTATTTTCCCTCTCCATGTCAAAGCCACTTTTTCTTGCATTGACAGTATGAAGCCTTTTACAGTGAGCATCGCTCAGAGCAATTGTCAGCACTTACCAATGGCATTGAACCCACTGTACACACTTCAGAAAAAGATATATACTTGTAGAGTATCTGGAAAATTGGATAGGGTTGTGAAGTACCCACATTCGGGCCACACAGTAATAATAGTATGAGGTCAGGCAATGCTTTGTCACCTCAAGTATGTTGTGTTATTAGTGCTACGGCGTGGGCTGAACCAGCAATTGGCAACACACTAAGCAGCCGTTTTGCTTTTCTCCAGGGTGCATCGCCTCCATTAGCCCATTTTGTTCTTTTCTTCTTTGCAATTGAGCAATGGAACTGCACACCCTCCATTCACAGAAGTCTTGGAGTCTTTTCATTCCCAGCTTGGTTTCAAACCATGACCTTTCAGCCTTGCTTTGATTCCTTCTTCTCATTACAAGTGGAGTGCCGCAGGGTTCCCAGAATTCCTGACAATTGAACAAGCTTGTTAGGGCTTCTGGGAGCTGGAGGTCCAAACAGCTGGAGGGCCACCGTTTGAGCATGCCTGACTTAGAGGAAGGGTTAGGAGACATGATCATCAAGTTTGCAGACAACATTCGGGAGGGATAGCCAATACTCCAGAAGAAAGCAGCAGAATTCAAGAATATAAGCAGGTTAGAGAGATGATGGGCCAAAACGAAAACAATGACGTTCAACAGGGACAGATGCAAGAGACTCCACTTAGGCAGAAACAATGAAATGCAAAGATTCAGAATGAGGGACGATGGCTGGCTCGACACCAGGACGTGTGGAAAAGATCTTGGAGTCCTTGTGGACAATAAGTTAAACATGAGCCAACCATGCCATGCAACAGCAAAAAAAGCCAATGGGATTTTGGCCTGCATCAATAGGAGTCTAGTGTCTAGAGATCCAAGGAAGTCATGCTACTCCTCTATTCTGCCTTGGTCAGACCACACCTGAAATAACACTGTGTCCAATTTTGGGCAACACAACTGAAGGGAGATATTAACGGTGATGGCTGACAGGGAGCTCTGGCGTGGGTTGGCCCATGAGGTCACGAAGAGTTGGAAGCGACTGAACGAATAAACAACAACAACATTAACAAGCTGGAATGTGTCCAGAGGAGAGCGACTAAAATGATCAAGGGTCTGGAGAACAAGCCCTATGAGGAGCAGCTTAAAGAACTGGGCAGGTTTAACCTGCAGAAAGAAGGCTGAGAAGAGACATGATGAGGGTCATGTACAAATATGTGAGAGGAAGTCATAGGGAGGGAGGAGCAAGCTTGTTTTCTGTTGCCATGGAGACTAGGGCGCGGAGCAATGGCTTCAAACTAAAGGAAAGAAGATTCCACCTGAACATTAGGAAGGACTTCCTGACTGTGAGTAAATGCAGCATTAGCGTATGTTGACAATATTCTATGCTGACATCATGTTGCTATGCGCTAGGCCTGCACAACTCAGCAAAAATAAGGGCCCCAAATGCCCTTTGGTCCACATGCCTAGGAGAAGAACTTGAGGGTCACTTTATTTATTATTTATTTAGTTATTTATTCAATCTTATATACCATTCCTCCCCGCAGGCTCGGGGCAGTTTACAACAGTCAGTTGAAATACATGTAAAACACATAAAACACATAAAATACATATAATCAATTAAAACATTTGTCAGATAGAA
>JARBWK010003252.1:0-12849 GCA_030556195.1 Anolis apletophallus | reverse complement strand
CCAAGTTTGGTCCTGATCCATCATTATTTGAGTCCACAGTGCTCTCTGGATGGAGGAAAACTACAACTCCCAAACTCAAGGTTCAGTACTTTCTGTTGCTCTCAGGAGAGTTTAGGTTTGATTCAACATGGCTGAGGAATGCTTTGATTGTGTTTTCCCTTATGGCAGAAGGATATTGGACTGGATGGCCCTTGGAGGTCTCCTATTCTAGGAACCCATTGTAATTATTATTATTATTATTATTATTATTATCATCAGAGGCTGAATGGCCATCTGTGAGGAATGCTTTGATTGTGTTTTCCCCTTATAGCAGAAGGAGATTGGACTGGATGGCCCTTGGAGGTCTCCTATTCTAGGAACCCATTGTAATTATTATTATTATTATATTATTATTATTATCAGAGGCTGAATGGCCATCTGTGAGGAATGCTTTGATTGTGTTTTCCCCTTTATGGCAGAAGGAGATTGGACTGGATGGCCCTTGGAGGTCTCCCTATTCTAGGAACCCATTGTTATTATTATTATTATTATATTATTATTATTATCAGAGGCTGAATGGCCATCTGTGAGGAATGCTTTGATTGTGTTTTCCCCTTATAGCAGAAGGAGATTGGACTGGATGGCCCTTGGAGGTCTCCTATTCTAGGAACCCATTGTAATTATTATTATTATTATTATTATCAGAGACTGAATGGCCATCTGTGAGGAATGCTCTGATTGTGTTTTCCCCTTATGGCAGAAGGAGATTGGACTGATGGCCCTTTGGAGGTCTCCTATTCTAGGAACCCATTGTAATTAATATTAATATTATTATTATCATCATCAGAGGCTGAATGGCCATCTGTGAGGAATGCTTTGATTGTGTTTTCCCCTTATGGCAGAAGGAGATTGGACTGGATGGCCCTTGGAGGTCTCCTATTCTAGGAACCCATTGTAATTAATATTATTATTATATTATTATTATTATTATTATCAGAGGCTGAATGGCCATCTGTGAGGAATGCTTTGTGTTTTCCCCTTATGGCAGAAGGAGATTGGACTGGATGGCCCTTGGAGGTCTCCTATTCTAGGAACCCATTGTAATTAATATTATTATTATTATTATCATCATCAGAGGCTGAATGGCCATCTGTGAGGAATGCTTTGATTGTGTTTTCCCCTTATGGCAGAAGGAGATTGGACTGGATGGCCCTTGGAGGTCTCCTATTCTAGGAACCCATTGTAATTATTATATTATATTATTATTATTATTATCAGAGGCTGAATGGCCATCTGTGAGGAATGCTTTGATTGTGTTTTCCCCTTATGGCAGAAGGAGATTGGACTGGATGGCCCTGGATGGCCCATGGAGGTCTCCTACTCCAGGAACCTGTTGTTATTATTATTATTATTATTATTATTATTATTATTATTAGCAGAGGCAGAATGAATATTATGCCTTATCATTCAGGGTTATAGGCCTGTGTGGAAGGGCCCTGGCTTCTTATTTGACTTCCTTTCCACACATCTGAATAAAATCCCCACGTTATTTGCTTTAAACCAGATTATATGAGTGTGGACTCCGATAATCCAGTTCAAAGCAGGTATTCTGTTATATGGCTGTGTGGAAGGGCCCTGAATCCACACTGCAATATAATCCAGTTCAAAGCAGGTTTTGTGGGGTTTCCTGCCTGGATATTCTGAGTTATGTGGCTGTGTGAAGGGCCCTGAGTCCACACTGCAATATAATCCAGTTCAAAGCAGGGACTGGGACTTGAGACTGGGATTTTGGTGTTCATCTCTATCTCCAAGTCAAAGCCCCGGTGTCCTCCACAGACACCTCAAAGGCGGGAGAAGGCGGAGCCGGGGAGGGCGGGGCAGGGTGGTGCCAGGGAGGGGCGGAGCCTGGGGCGGAGCCGGGAGGGGGCGGAGCCGGGGGCGGAGGCAGACCCTTCGGCCCCCCAGGTCATCAGTAACTGGAATTCCGGCCACAGGTCCGGTAGAAGTTGGACAGCCCTGATCTACTGTATGGACTAGAGTTTCTACAAATCCTTTCTTTCAGTACATAGCACAGCACATATTATAGGAATTGGTTTTAAATTGTGATTTGCACTAAGAAACACAAGTATTTTTGAGATTAACAATGAAGGTTTAGAGGCAAAAACATTTATATTCTACTTTTGGCTTATTACTATTTAGCACTTGATCTCAACTGCTTCTTTTATATATATACAAATTATGATATGTCGAATTTCCCCACCCGTACCATATATTCTCCATATTAACAATTACAACAGCTGGAATAGATATTTCGAAATGTAAAAGTCCAAAGATCCCAAGTAAAAAAAAAATCAGCGTTTTTTGTGAAGTACAAGCTTATGGACTGCATAGTTGTTAGCTAAGCTATGGCAATTTTGGTCAAAAATAAAACACACCGATATGGCAGCAATTCCACCCCATATTAAAACCACAAAACAACCAGAATAGATTATGCTATCTTAGTTGATCTATGTGAATAACTTGCTCCATTCAGCTGTACTGGGGACCCAACTCAGAGCCTAGGAGCTCAACAGGAGGAGCACTCAGGACTCAATTGTGCAGGGAATGTGCTTACTTGCCCCTCACAACCAGTGTTATGTCACATATAGGAAGAATTGGCAGGGGTAGGAGGATAGTGGCCTCAGATGGTAGTGCATGTAGAGTTATCTCATGGCCATGACACTCGAACTAATGGTGGAAAGGCATCATCACAGACCACTTCCTCATCTACCATGCTCATTAAGCTAATGTCATTAAACACAAACAGGCAAAAGTGGCAAGTGTGAAATTCTATTGTAGTTTAAATAAATCTGTTTGCATAGAATCAGCAAGTTCTGTAGTCCTGGCTCATTCATTTGTATGTATACTAATAGTTGTTATAATCCCAAGGCTATGGAGACTGACTGGGAATGAAAACAAGACAAAATCTCCCATACAAATTATGCACACTGAACAGGTATACATGAAGTTGACCAACTGGCACAATAAACACTGTTTTCTCTAGTTTAGAGGGAAGATAAGAATAGCACTGGATCCTGTCTCTCCCACTGGAATTTTCTTGTGAATAGTTTTTCTACAACCATATTTATAAAATGCTTAACAATTATGAAACCAGACATATTTAATTTGAAGACACCGACTTGTACAGTGTACACTGCACCCAACAATAAGCTTTAGATACCTCAGATGGATAGCCTGACTTTCTAAAATTTAATAATAATAATAATAGTAATAGTAAATAGTAAGCATAATCCATATGCATTTCAGATAAAATGTTATTTTACTGATATTGTGCATCTTCTGAAATAATGAATCACTGCCAATCTGATTTCTTCAATTTAGTCATCAACTTAGCTACCTAACATACAACTCTACTGACATGTAAACATCAAACCCTCAAATCAATGAGGCCATTACCGTTAAGTCTAGGTCTCTGTAATCATGCCACCCTTATCCCAAAGCCAAACTAGCTTTGAAAGGATTGGATTGTTTTGATCCCTGGATGTAACAGATGAAGAATATAATAGCTTGTTATAAGAAGTAATTAATTTGTTTCCAGATGACTGGGAGGTAGGGCAAAGTTTAATCACAAACTATAGGTTGAACAGACAAGCATTTAAATGTACAGGAAAAATGATATGACATACCCACAGTTAGGATATAAAAGCTATTGCATTACTTACATTTGTTGCGGTAAAAGTTGCCAGATATGTTAATACCTTCACAACGGACAACCACAACCTTGCGCCCTGAGGGAGAAAAAGAGGAAAATTCAAGATCAGTTTGTACCCTCTTCTACAAAGTCATGCTGGAATACCAATGCAGCCTACAAAACTATCCTTATCACCAAGACTGCCTTTGGGACTGAAGAGGACAGAAAGACACTTTTGGAAATAAAAAGCAGCAGTTGTAACAGTTTATTACTACAGGATGAAAGGGACATGTTTTGTCTGCCTCTCTTGTGATGCCTGCTATCTCTGTCTGTCTATCTATCTGATCTAGCTTTGTCTCCTGCAGGATGTATCTGTACTGTGCTTTGTGGGTAAAAATACACAATTTGGGGCTCTATCTTAATTCTGGGGGGCCAAGTTACTTGTTTTCACAGCTCACCAGTTTATCCTTAGTGAAATGATTGCTAGAGAAGGAAACTGGGATCAAATTAGTTGCTTTATTTTTGGGAGTTCGAATACCATCCCTCTACCAGATTCTTAGACAAATATTTTTTTTCCAATCTCACAACTTTGCCTTTGGGAAATGGGTATTTTGTTACTGATCACAACAAATTACTAGCCATTTTTGTGACGGGTGAGCCCCCATCTTGCCACAGCAGCATCTAAGTAGTGATTATGATGGTGTCAAAAATTTTATCTCAAAATTAAATGTATCCATTAGCCCTCAAGTATGAGAATCAAGACAGCAGTCGGAGTTATAAGCATTTTTGGGTGGAGTTGGGAGTAAGCAGATACACCCATTCCAGCTTAAAAATAAAACTTATGCCCAGTCTGTTGCGTATTTACATTCATAGGAATTTTAGAAAGTTTTCTTGTGCAGAAATTTTGATCAAATAAATGCACGTTCATCAATCAAAGTAGTTTGGTTATCCAAACGGTGGTGAAGGAATACCTTGTGCTACATTTTATTATAGATTTGTTATTACTAATGGATATAAACTTGCTATTTGTAAAAAAAAAAGTCAGGCAGTATAAAAATAGAGAAGTTAGAGTCAAAGATTTGGTGTACCAATTCCGCAGACCTGCTGATGATCCTATTGCAAATACTTAGCTAGCCTAATGAACTCAGCTGGTATAAGGAGCATCACATAAGGATATTCAGGAGGTTAAGAAAGGACATGAAATGGTGGCAGAGGATATAGGTAATCTTCTCCAACCCACTCTTGTCCTCATATCATGCACCAAATTTCCATCAACGCAAAACAGCATATCAGTGATAAATCAATGATCACCATGGACATTTTCCACTATCTTTTACGTTCCCAAAACCAATTCATATATGAAGGTGGAAATGAACAGCCTCTTTCTCTCTATATACCTGAAGGAACCTTACCTAATAGGACTTGTTTAGCCACAATGGCCGCTAAGCGACCAAGCAAGTGGCCACGACCATCAATCACCAATACCTGGAAAAGAAAAGGAGGATTTTAACTTGTAGTTGCAATTTATAGGTTTTTAACAAAACTCCCCACAGAACAAATAAGTAGGGAGTCTCCTATACTTATTTGTATATAACAGGTGTATGGCTTTGCCTACTAGCCTCCATCTTAACTATTTTGAATATTTTAGCACCCACTTTGCCCACTAATGAAACACCCCTAAAGTATTTATATTATAATCTGCCACTGCACATCTGATTAAACAGAAGCTTATACCAAGGAAACCTTAGGTGCCTTTACACCACAGAATTAATGCAGTTTGACACCACTTTACCTGCCATGACTCACTGCTTTGAATACATGAGAGATGTAGTTTTGCAAGATCTTTAGCCAAACTACAAAATTCAGAATTTCATAGCATTGAGCCATTATACTTAAAACTTAAAATAGTGTATAACTACTAAAATAATGTATAAATATAAAAATAGAGCATCCCTACATCGCGGTTTTTCACTTATTGCGGGAGGTCCTGGAACCTAACCCCAGCAATAAGTGAGGAAACATGTATTTATAAACTTAAAGTGAAGGAAAGGAAGGAAAGGCCCTTCAAGGCTGGAAGGAGGAAAGATTGAGGTGGGAAAGCGCTTTGGAGAGTGGAGGCAGCAAAACCCCACAAAACATCGAAAATACCATGATATATATTTTAAATAGTTTTTGAAATCCGCGAAACAGCGAGTCCACAATAAACGAACCTCAAAGTAGTGAGGGAACACTGTAATATGAAATAATGGGATCAAGCGTTTTGGGATTCGCAGAGAGGCAACATGCAGCTATGAAGTGGATGGAATATAATGCAATATGGAACGGCTTCTGGACTAAGATTTTGGGTCTGTATGCAATGTTTAACAGCATACGTAATGCATTTATATGCCATTGTTTTTGACTTTTTATTTTAATGTATGTTGCAACATTAAATGTGGTGGGAATGTGGCGCAGATGGCTAAGTGTCCGCTGCATAAGATCTCTCTGACCAGTAGATCATGAGTTCGAGGCCTGCTCGGGTCAAGGTGGGTGCTCAACCTTTAAGTGTAGCCTGCTGTCGACATTTGCAGCCCGAAAGACAGTTGCATCTGTCAAGTAGGTGATAAAGGTACCACATTAAAGTGGGGAGGCAAGTTTTGACTGATTTATGAGGCCATTAAAGAACTCCAAGAATAGTTGAGGAATGCGGAAGAAACAACAAAGGTACGCTGGAAAACGCTGAGAGATTAGGAGTGCGTCAGCTCCTTCTGGTGGCCAGAATTTGCCTCTGTTCATCTATATGTGTGTACTGTGTATAGTGTGTACTGTGTATGTGGAAAACGGCAGGGATTGTCTGCTAAGTATGTGTACCTGTAATCCGCTCCGAGTCCACTTCAGGGTGAGAAGAGCGGAATATAAATAAAGTAAATAAATAAATAAAAAACTTATATTTGTATGTTTTATGTGGCATTGAATATTGCCAATCTGGAAGCCACTCTGAGTCCAGGGTTGAGATAAGAGCGGGGCAAAAAAATACGCAATAAATAAATAAATAACCCATTATGAAAAATTAAGAACAACTTCCATTGAAGAAAAACTGGGAAAGAATATATGGCCAGCAGACAATGTGAGAAGACAGAAGACGATCCGACCACGGGACTTAAAAAATTAGCATTGCTAGAATCCTCAATATTTTATCAAATATGTGTTAAAGAAATAGAAACGAAGACTTAGTAGCAGCAATCATGATTTTGTCAAAGAACTCTATATTAGAATAAAGGTTACACTTCCACACTGTTCATTGCTTGTAATGAATATCATAAATGAATTAGGAGAAGCTGGTGGATTATATATAAAGCATTTATCAAAAAGACACACGTATTTGTAACTACTATGTGGGTATTCCAATGGTATAAAGCTAAAACATCATGTGTGGCACATATGTGGGAGCAAAAGCTGGCATGGAAATTGTTACATACATAGTGGAAAACATACAATAATATTAGCATATACTGTTGGCATATATCATACAAATTCAGCAGGAATACAAAGATAAATCAACACATACAGTGAATATGTACCAGTCACAGATGCAAACATGCATTTAGTATAGCGTGTCTTAATGCAAACTGCAAAGTTAATGTCTGGGAATGCAGAGCGGCCAAGCCGCGGCTTCTCCTCCGCCGGTTTCGGGGGGGTTTGTTTTAAGAGCAAGGAATGGGACACAGTCAATGTCTAGGTTTATCTAGTGCCTGCTGCACAAATTCAGGGTCCACATTCCCGTGTGGGTACTCACTCAGACTTGAGAGACACGCGGAGCAGTTGTGGTGGTCCGCTGTGTCCCGGGAAAGATTCAATTGGCATGTAGCCGTAAAGCAAACGTCGCAAGCTGCTGCAATCGGGAATCTCGTTGCAAGGACGGCGCGAGATTTCCCCGTGATGGCAGGGAACCCGTGCCGAAGAATGTAGCACCGCAAAGGGGGCAAAGACGCTTCACACCAATGGTGGAAGCCTTGCCAACGGCTCTACATGTTGTGGCACCATAGTATTTTGCCGTTTCGCGGATATTTCGCTTCGTCAGGGCTAGAATCAAGTTGCTACATGGGCGTCAAGCAGCGGAGCGTTCCGTGGTAGGTTTTCAACAGGGCTTCACTAATAGAGCATCCTGTATGGCTTGGCCGCTCTGCATTCCCAGGCATTAACTTTGCGGTTTGCATTAAGACACGCTATACTAAATGTTTGCATCTGTGACTGGTACATATTCACTGTATGTGTTGATTTATCTTTGTATTCCTGCTGAATTTGTATGATATATGGCAACAGTATATGCTAATATTATTGTATGTTTTCCACTATGTATGTAACAATTTCCATGCCAGCTTTTGCTCCCACATATGTGCCACACATGATGTTTTAGCTTTATACCATTGGAATACCCACATAGTAGTTACAAATACGTGTGTCTTTTTGATAAATGCTTTATATATAATCCACCAGCTTCTCCTAATTCATTTATGATATGCATTACAAACAATGAACAGTGTGGAAGTGTAACCTTTATTCTAATATAGAGATCACATTATTAGCCCATTACTGTTGTATCCACTCAAACGAATTGTATATGTACCCCTTGAATTTCGTGGTTTGCTCTTACCATTAGCCTTTCTGTATTGTGCAAGCACCCCCGCCTTGTGCTTTTGTGTATCCTTTGTCAAAGAACTCCCCATACCTCAAAAACACCCTCACCCTTTGTTTTCTTCTCACTACGTTTGTAAAGATGCAACTAACTAATAACTAATCTATTATTCCCATTTTTCCCTGCCCTTGTCCTCCCATTTCCCACTTTTAATCAACATTATTTGGAATGTATATAAACAGCTGAACTAAAATCATAATTAAAGATGGAACTCGCATATATATCTGATGAAATCAGTACTGTACGTTTGTTGCTTCAATACAGTTGTGATCGCTTAGGGTATTCAATATCCGCCAGAATTACTGTGAGCTGGTAGAACAGTTGTGGGCAAACTTGGGCCCTCCAGGTGTTTTGGACTTCAACTCCCACAATTCCTAACAGCCTCAGGCCCCTTCCTTTTCCCCCTCAGCCACTTAAGCATGACCCGAAAGGATGTAATGCCTTTAGGGTAGTACATCCTTCCCTAAGGAACCATAGATTTTGCATCTACAGATTGACATTATTCCCACCTTTGAAAAATGAAAAACAAACAAACCCTGATTTCACAATTTAATATAAGGTATCCTCATATTCTGTTTTACGATGCCATTGTATATAATCACTATTATATACAATACTTGAGTATCCATGGATTTTGGTATCCAAGGGGACACCACTGCATTTAGGCCTCGTTCGAACCTATTGTGCCAGATACGACAGGCTGTATTTTAGGATACGGATATGTTTAACTTAGAGAAGAGCAAGTTAAGAGGGGAGCATGGCCACCATTTTTAACTATTTCAAAGGCTATCACATTGAGGAGCTTTCTGCTTCTTTAAAGCAGGCATGGGAAGGAGGGAGGGAAGGAAGGATGGAAGGACAGACAGAGGGAAAAAAGGAAGAAAAGAGGGAAGGAAAGTGGAGAGGAAGGAGGGAAGAAAGGAGGGAGGGAGGGAGGGAAGGAAGGAAAGAGAGGAGGAAGGAAGGAAAGAGGGAAGGAAGGAAAGAAAGGAAAAAAGGAAAGGCAGAAGCCAGGCAGGAAGGAAAAAAGGAAAAAAAGAACAAGGGGAGATAGGCTGTTAGGAATTCTGGGAGTTGAAGTTCAAAACACCTGGGAGGGCCCAAAGTTTGCCCAGGCCTGTATTAGAAGGTGCATAGACGTTTCTGTGGGACACTCTTCCTGCACTCTCGCGCCTGGACTAGGCCTCAGCCTGGACTAGGCCTCGCAAATGGAGGACTGGCCCTTTCCCTCCCCTTTCTCCGCCACCAAGAACGCAGAAGAACTCAAGGGAGCCCCTCGGCCTTCTCTCGCCGCCCTCCTCCCGCCGACCCAAGGAAATAAGGCCACTGAGGCCTTAGAAAAGCTCCGCACCTTCGGCTCCGTCATGGCTGCTCCTCGGCGGCCGCACGGGAAAGAGGCTCCGCCCACCGCCGGCTACGGGGTTACCCTCTCTGCCGCCTTCGAAACACGCAAGGGCGGAAATGACGTCACCGGAGGCGGGACTTAAAGCTTCCCCCCTCCGTAATAGCCAGTATTGAGGCCTAGTTAGACAGAACTTCCCAACCTAAAGGACTTCAACTCCCAGAAGCTCTAGCTGGCTTACCCAACTGCTTGGAATTATGGGAATTGAAGTCCAAAAGCTTCCAGGGCCAAACCGCTGCCTTAGCTATGTCCCTGTCAACACGTGCAGTTTGAAACCACATTATGTGGGCAGTGTAGACCAGGCCTGGGCAAACTTGGGCCCTCCAGGTGTTTTGGACTTCAACTCCCACAATTTGTAGCAGCTTCTGGGCTGTTCAGAATTGTGGGAGTTGAAGTCCAAGACACCTGGACTAATAATGTAATATACATATAATATTATTAGCTGTAGCCGGCACGCGTTGCTGTGCCCTATTTTGGAGATGCGAGGAAGTCTGAGTATGTAAGGGTTGGAGTTGTTGTTAGTTATGGTGTTGTTGGGGTCATGGCTGTGTTGTTGTGGGTTGTTTTGGTGGGTGGGATGTTGGAGTCCTGGGAGTTGTTGTTGTGTGGTGTTGCTGGCGTTCGGCATTGCTTGTGGATCTACCATGTTTTTTGTCTTTCCGTCTGCTGGGTTGAGGTAGAGGTTGATGCGTGTGTGGGTGGGGGTACTTTGGAAGTGAGTGGAGGTACTTGAAATCCCATCATCCATGGTGTGTCCTCCCTCTAATCTGCAGTCGGATGGAGTGTGGGTCATGGGGGGCATTGTGTGCCAAGTTTGGTCTTTATCGGTCTTGGTTCTGGGCCACAGTGGTCTGTGGGGAATGATGGGTTTTGAAGTACTACAAATCCCATTTTCCATGGAGGTACTTCAAGTCCCATAATGCATGGTCCACCCTCCTCCAAACTGTAGTAGAATGTAGCGTGGGTCATAGGGGCTCTGTGTGCCAAGGTAGGTTACTGTCAATTCAGGCCATACACAATGTCCCATGAGCGGAGGGCTAGTCGGGAGAATCAAGTTAATGAAGCCTTACTGTCAATTCAGAGTGTAAACAGAATTCCATTAAGTGAGGCCTAGTCAGGGAAATTAAGTTAATGAAGCCTTACTGTCAATTTTGGGCGTGGTCTGTGATTTGTAGGGTGTAAATTTTCTGTAGGAAGTGATTTGGGTGGTTGTGTTTGTGCCTCAGCCCCTTGCCTGATCCTCCTCTGACAGTTTAGTATGGGCTGGAATGTTCATGTTGGCTGGCCAGTACAGGAGTTATGCAAATCTGCCCTTATTGGCAGCCAATCATGTTGTCAGAATGTAGAGGCTGGGAGAGTCGTTGGCAGCCCCAGAGGATGCTGGGAAATGTAGTTTTTTTACTCGTTGTTTTGGGGGCCTTTTAGGTTTTGGGGGGGAAAGTTTCTTTGCTACAAACGTACCTTGTCTGAGGCCTATTTCTGTTGGCAAGTTTGGTGTCTCTGCGTTGTAAGGTTTCTCTGTTTGGGACGGTCGTTCCATGACGACTCTTCCTTTATATATATAGATAATGTAACACAATATCGCTCTCTCTCTCTCAGCATTACTTCGTGAACGAAGATTCTTAGGAAGGACTCATCCCACGCTTTTTACAAGCGCGTTGATGACTAAAAAGGCCAATCTGAGATAGGCAAGTCCGGTTGCAAAAAGCACAGCAGAAAGTCTCCTTGGGTGATGTTATTTCCAAGTTGCGGTTCTTTCTGCGTTGTCGTTTCTCTTCGATACCCATTCGGCGTGTCTTCTCGAAAGAGGCCACAGCATTGTGAGGCCAGGGTGGACCATTGTTGGTGATAAATCTGGCCGAGCCTGAGATGTTGTTTCAGAGAGTCCTTATATCGCTTCTTTGGGGCGCCTCTCTTGCGCTGACCTATGGCAAGTTCACCATAGAGTAGTATCTTTGGGAGGCGATGGTCCTCCATCCTAGAGACGTACCCTGCCCAGCGCAGCTGTGTTCTCAATAGTATGGCCTCAATGCTGGTGATCCCTGCTTGCTCAAGGACAGCAACATTCGTCACATAGTCGGTCCAGTGTATATTTAGGATTGTGCAAAGATGAAAGCGTTTGAGGAGTCGTAGGTGTTGGCGATAGGTGACCCATGTTTCAGACCCATAGAGGCTAATAGACAGTACGATAGCTCTGTACACACTGGTTTTGGTGCTTTGCTTCAGGTGCTTGTTGCTCCAGACTCTTTTGTGAAGCCTTCCCAGTTCTCGGTGTCTATGCCACAGTTTTTAAGGTTGGCTTTAAGCCCCTCTTTAAATATTTTTTCCTGTCCACCAACATTCTGTTTCCCATTCTTGAGTTTGGAGTAGAGTAACTGCTTTGGGAGACGAGGACTGGGCATTTGGACAATGTAGCCAGTCCAGAGGAGTTGAGCATTGCTTCAATGCTGGTGGTCTTTACTTCTTCCGGCACACTGACATTTGTCCGCCTGTCTTCCCAAGAGATTTGCAGGATTTTTCAGAGGCAGCGCTGATGGAATCGTTCCAGGAGTTGGATATGACGTCTGTAGACAGTCCATGTTTCGCAGGCGTATAGCAAAAGGAAGATTGACTGATTTACCATTTACTGCCATAGGGGCCTGCTTCTGCAGAGGGCCTTTGTTTACAGAAAATGCTGATCGTTTGATAAAACGGTACTGTAGAGAGAAAGTTATTTTTCAAGGATAATAGTATATCCAGACAAAACCAGCTAGCTAGTGAATAGTTAGAACCCTCAAGTTTCCCAGTTGCTCTTGAGTTATGTTTGAAACAGAATAACAGATAAGATTGATTCATGAAGACAGTCATGGTCAGAGAACAATAGACTATAGTTGTGCCATTGTTAGGGTCGCACGCGTGCTAGCATGTCAATCAAAATAATAAAGAACCAATGAGCAACTGTACAGCTAGCTTAGACCAATGAAACGATTTGTCTTTGGAAACCAATGAGAGTGTGTATTCAATTTACTGCCAAAATGATAAAAACTTTTCTCGGCCCCATTGGAGGTTGTGACAAACCCTTTGATCGCATTCCTGTATGCGTGTTTGTTGATATTGCTATGG
>JARBWK010003251.1:0-12850 GCA_030556195.1 Anolis apletophallus | reverse complement strand
CGAATAAATAAATAAATAAATACATTATTCTTCCTGAAGATTATAAAACGCGAGAGCCACAGTCCCACCTGAGGTCCTAAGAAAGTTCAACAAGGCGGTTTGGGACAAGAGGAGACGCTGTAAGAGTTTCTACAACATGCCACCTTGAAATAGCAAAGCAGCTGAGAGAAAAAGAAGGGAGATTTTCCTCTGTATCAGAAAGACTAAGGGACTCATCTATTACTAATAGGTCATATTAGTCCTTGGAGTCCTTGTGGACAACAAGTTGAACAGGAGCCAGCAATGTGATGCTGCAGCTAAAAATGCCAATGGGATTTTGGCCTGCATCCATGGGAGTCTAGTGCCTAGATCCAAGGAAGTCATGCTCCCCATGTTCTATTCCGCCCTGGTTAGGCCACACCTGGCATCATCCTGTGTCCAATTCTGGGCACCACAACTGAAGAGAGATATTGACAAGCTGGAATGTGTCCAGAGCAGGGCGACGAAAACGATCCAGGCTCTGGAGAACAAGCCCTATGAGGAGCGGCTTAAAGAGCTAGGCATGTTAAGCCTGCAGAAGAGAAAACTGAGAGGAGACATGATCTCCATGTATAAATATATGAGAGGAAGTCCTAAGGAGGAGGGAGCACGCTTGTTTTCTGCTGCCCTGGAGACTAGGACGCAATGTAACAATGGCTTCAAACTACAGGAAAGGAGATTCCGCCTGAACATTAGGAAGAACTTCCGAACTGGGAGAGCTGTTCAGCAGTGGAACTCTCTGCCCCGGAGGGTGGTGGAGGCTCCTTCTATGGAGGCTTTTAAACAGACGCTGGATGGCCATCTGTTGGGGGGGCTTTGAATGCGATTGTCCTGCTTCTTGGCAGGAAGTTGGACTGGATGGCCCACGAGGTCTCGTCTAACTCTAGGATTCTATATATTTCTAACATAAGCCCTGACTTGAGGACCTTCAGTGACTGGGATGTTTCCAGAAATTATTGAAACAGAAATCCCCCCCAGTGAGGGAGCCTTACCAAGAGAGTCCACCATCCCACGAATCTCCTCCATGACCTGCTCGTGCAAGGCTTTCTGACCCGGATCCAGGAGAGCCCACTCCTCCAAAGAGAAATGGACATCCACGTCCTCAAAGGCGATTGGGCCCTGGTGGGAAAAGAAGGGAAATCAGGGAAATCAAGGAAAATAATTACAAGAATCTCTTTGAAATGATTGAGGTTTCTGTTGGTTCAGTCTTTTCTGTTTCACAATGGCTTCAAACTACAGGAGATTCCACCTGAACCTGAGCAAGACCTTCCTGACTGTGAGAACTGCCCTGGAGTCTGGTGGAGGCTCCTCCTTTGGCAGCTTTTAAACAGAGGCTGGATGACCATCTGTCGAGGGTGCTTTGAATGCAATTTCCTTGTTTTGTGGAAAGAGGTTGGACTGGATGACCCACGAGGTCTCCTCCAACTCGAAGAGTCTATGATTGAGGCTGGGACCAATGGCCCCCAGGCAGCTCCAGCCCTCCTCTCCCAGGAATCCTTCTGCTCACCTGGTTCAGTTCCACTCCCTCACAAAGCGGAAGGAGCGATGGTGGATGAACTGACTGAGGATTAGGCAACATCGTTCCAGCCTCTAGGAAAGAAATAACAAGGTGCGGAAAGTGGTCACAGAAATATGTCTCAGAGGTAACAACAACAGTCCTAAAAAGAAACCAATGAGGAAATGACCCCATGAAGACAGAAGCGTTTTAGAGTTTAGGCCATTTATTCTCAAGCAGTGATTTAAGGAGCTTGTGTTGGAAGGAGTCCTGGGCTTGGTAGTTCAATGGACTCAAGTTATTCTTTTTCGTCTCTTTGTCTTCCAGCTCAGTTTCAGGGCTCATCTTCGCTTCGGGTTTCACCTGAGAACACACAGTACGGCTGATCTTTCAGTCCCACCCAACAGTATGTAGAAATTGAACATTAAAGAAAACTTCAAATCACACCTTTTGCCACCAAATCATACCTATATACTCATTACAAGCCGAAATGATCCTACATGTATGCCTTCTCTAGCTCAAACTGATTGTGGGTGTGCTACAATTCCCTGAAGGAAAATTTGCATTGACACAAAACACTAAAACTCCCAGAAGGGCTCCTCCTTACCCTCTAAGGCTGCAGACCCATCTCCGTCCTGCTTGAGCTCCTTCTGCTGGAGGCTCTGGGTGGTGCCCGAGTGAGATTCAGGGACATCGGGGTGGACTTCAATGCAGTTATTTTGCGCCTGGAAGAACACAGAGTATTCCAGAAGTAGTATGAATTTTTTTTTAAACCACAGAGCTATTTTCAAAAAACGTGCCAAGACATACGGATGTCCCTCAAAATGGCCAGAATGAACTGAGCTCACCGCCTCCTCTTCCTGCGTCTTCTCTGCCTGGCTCAGGAGGAAGCCTTCTGCCAGGGCCACCGCCTGGGAACTGGTCTCTGCCCCACATTCCCTCACCCAGGACGACATCTCGGAGGGAAGGAGAGCCAGGAGCTGCTCAAAGACCACCAAGTCCAACATCTCCGCCTTGGTGCGCCTTTCTGGTTGGAGCCACTGGCGGCAGAGAAGGTGCAGCCGGCTGCAAACCTCCCGAGGTCCTGACGTCTCCCTGGAGCCAAAGTCCCTGAATCGCTGGCATAGGAAATCTGGAGTGAGCACTTCCTCTGGCAGGCTCTCCTGGGTGGCTCTCTCCTCGAATACTCCACTCGGCTTGGCCTGAATGAGGGAAGGGCCTTTTCCCAGGCTGGGCTCAGAAGAGTCTTTCCCTCCCATCTTCTCAGGAAGACCTTGCGCTGTTGCCAGGATCTCCTGCAAGGCAAAAACATTGGGAAAATTACTGAGAGTAGAAAGAAAGGGGAGGAAAAGCCAGCAAGATGTTGGATGGGATAGAAAGAAAATGGGGGGAACAACCCCAGTCCCATTTTAGCATATTTCGGTGGCCATAACTGATGCTGCTTTTCAGTCCTTATACACCACTTACAAGATATTTTGGTGTCCAGAGCAAACAAGGCAGCACCTACTTATGCTTGGGATAAACTCTAGTTTACACCAGCAGTTCCCAAACTTTTTGCTCAAAGAAACCTTCAGAAGATTTCTTTTTCTTCTTCCGCAGGAAACCCTAACTCTGTCCCTAAGCACTCTGAACCCGCAAAGTTATTCCTTTTTCCATTTACTCCTATTGGCTGAGTGTTTTGTATAATGTAGTAGGTTTAGAAATTAAGAGAAAACAATGTATTGTTGAAGGCTTTCATGGCCGGAATCACTGGGTTGCTGTGGGTTTTTCGGGCTGTATGGCCATGTTCGAGAAGGGAAGAGATTTGGACTTCCGGCCGGGCGAAGATGGCGGCAGGACGGGCACTCTAGGGCTCCCTGGGGTGTCACCTGCTTCTCGGGCTGGAGGGCGATCTACGCCCTCCCTCCTCGCGGACAGAAGCACCCGAGAAGAGCGCGAAGCCGGCGGACGAGGTTCGGCGGCTCCAAAGATCTCCCCCTCCTCAAAAGGGAGAGATCGAGAGGGCCCGGACCGCCGTCACTGCAGCGAGCGAGCTGGGAAGCGGGTAGCGGGCAGCGACCCGCACTCACTGCCAGCCCAGCCCAGCCTCCCCCCTCCCCCCCCCCACCTTAAGCAGAGGGCAGGAGGCAGCAGAAGAGTCGAGGCGGAAGGAGGCCGTAAGTACGGGGAACAGCAGCCCGTACGACACTGGGAAGGTGCTGTTGGAGGCGGAAGGGAAGAGCGTGGGCAAGCAACGGGGCCCCCAACAGCCCCACGGAAGCCCCCCCCCACATTAAGGGGATCGGGCTCCCAATAAAAGGGCATTATAAACTCAGCAAACAGGCCACGCAGAGGGGCAGCCAACCATCCCTGGCAAAGGAAGAGGGTAAAAGAAAAAGAGCTGGTGGGAGCCAAAATGGCGGATGAGCTCTTATAGCCCCAGGAGCAGAGAGGAAGAAGAGCTTTTTGGCGGGAGCGCCATCTTGGGAGAGAGAAAAGGACATATTTTCAAGGGTAAAACAGAGAAAAGCACAACTGACAGCAAAACTATGGCAGCGTTACATGAATGGACCTCAGAAGCGAACGAGAGGAAGGAGAATGCAGGGAAGGAGACCAGAGGAGGAAGAGATAACTTTGGGGGACATTCTTACAGAACTGCGAAGGTTGGGGGAAGCTCAAGATAGATATCTGCAGAAGATCGAATCCATAGTGATGCGGCAAGAGAGGCAGATCAAAGCGACCCAGGAGCACTCCCAACATGCAAGAATAGAACCAACTGGAGAAGCACTTCCCACAAAGAGGGAGCTGATAACCATCTATGAAGGTGGAAAAGAAGCCCCTCAGGTCAAGGGAAAAAACGTAACAATACGTGAAGGTGGAGTGATGAGAGGGGATGAGAATAAAAAACCGCAAGAAACATCAGAAGAAAGATAACTCCACTTCAAAAAGAGAGAGGAGGTTCCACTGGAAGTGCCAAGAACGACTACGACGGATTCCAAAACCTCTGCCCCCCAAAGAAGAGAAGAAGGGAAAAACCAAGAAGATGTTGCAACATACAAAAGCCTCATCCTGGTTGCAGATAAGAACAAAGACAAAAAGATAGGGACGCAGCCCAATAGGAAGAGTAGCTGGATGAGAACAGCCCAAAAAAAGGAAAGAAAAACCTAAAGAAAAGTTGCCTCTACCCTCTAAAGGCGTATTTTAGCCCTCTGAGATGTGACAAACCGGAGATGGATGTAAAAGGCCTCGAATCTCCTAAAGAGAATGGTTAGAAAGGGGACGGAGGTAGATGAAGGGGTACAGATCTAGCTATATTGAAGGACAAGGAACAGACAATGGATACCAAACAGAGACTGTACGAGATAAACAAGAAGAACTCAAGAAAAAGGAAGCTAGAAGAAAACAAGTTACCCCTATCTCTATCCCCTCTCAATATCCTTATCCATCATTATCCTTCCCAGATCCCTGACCAGTCCACCACCGTTACCACCCTTAACCCCACCCCTCTCTACCCCTCATCCCTCCCTATACCCCCAGTTCGCCCTACCCCAAAACCACCACCCCCCATCTGCACGTATTCAAAACTTTCAATAAAAATTTAATTAACAGAGAAGGGAAGAGATTTTAAATATAGTGACAAAGCTTTAGTTTGGTACAGGAAGCGTTTGAATTCACAGCTAAAGTGATGAATGAACCTGTTTCATTTTGTTTGGAGACTGGGCGTTATGTCCAGCAGCTGAATATAATAATAATAATAATAGCAACAACAACAACTTCTCCCCATTGGATGACTTCAATGCAGTTATTTTGGGCCTGGAAGAGCACAGAGTATTCCAGAAGTAGTATGGAGAAAGATCAGGGTCCTCGAATTGGAGCAGAGTAGCGACTGAGCTTACAGTGGATCTGGAGGTGAGAGCAGGAGGGGCAGAGCAGGTGGGAAAAGAGGCTGAGGGAACAGAGTCCAACTTCTCCCTCACATCGGCCCCATCTTGGAAGGAGGGCAGGATGTATGTGTAACCTATCCATCAGTCCCAAGGGGAGTGAAACCAAGAGGAAATGCCTCACCTGTCCTTCCTGCCTCTCGTCCTCTGCCCGACTCAGGAGGAAGCCTTCCGCCAGGGCCACCGCCTGGGAACAGGTCTCTGCCCCACACTCTCGGACCCAGCTGCCCATCTCTGGGGGCAGGATGCTCAGGAACTGCTCCAGGATCACCAGGTCCAGCATCTCCGCCTTGGTGTGTTGCTCCGGCTTCAGCCACTGGCGGCAGAGAGAGTGGAGGCGGCTGCAAACCTCTCTGGGCCCCTCGCCCTCTCGGAAGGCGCACTGCCTGAAGCACTGGTGTTGTGTGTCGGAGCTAGAAAGCTCCACGCTCAGGGACTTAGGTGTAGTTTTTACCCAGGATGCTGCACTGCTCCCAAGTCCTGCTTCAGGTCCAGGTGAGTTGGGTCTCTCCATGTTGGAACCACTGTTTGTCGAAGAAGCAAACTGGATCCAAGATGCTCTTCCTGGCTCGTCTCTCTATGGCAAGAATTCCCTCAACAGGCTCTGAATGGAAAAAGGGAAGACGAAGTGTTAAGAGGTGTCAAAATAAAGAAAGAGAAAATTAAAGTCAAGGCCTTTGCAGACAACGTGGTTTTGATTATTGAGAATCCAGTAGACTCCATAACAAATTAGCTAGATAAAGTAGAAGAACTTGGAAGGGTGGCGGGATTCAAAATAAATAAAGATAAAACACAGATATTTGTTAAAAATATATCAGAAGAAACAGGTTCTACAGAAGAAATCCAGAATGAAAACATCAAATAAGGTAAAATATTTAGGAATAACTCTGACCTCCAAAAATTCACTATTATTTAAAAATAATTATATAAATAAGTGGAAGGATATATCTAAGGATTTAGCTACATGGTCGAAACTGAACATATCCTTTTTAGGAAAGATAGCGTGGATTAAGATGAATATACTTCCAAAACTAATTTTTTTATTTATGACACTTCCTATAGAAAAAAATTAAATTGGCTTTAAGATACGGATGAAAGATTGATCTGGGTTTGTCTGGGGTGGGAAGAAACCTCGGGTAAAGATGAAAACATTAAGAGACAGTGCCGGGGGAATCCTTTTCTCATAGTATGTACATATAGACTCACATTTAGTTGAATTCGGTCTTAAAATATATATATTATATGGCTCTCACTGAAATACATTACCAAATATTTTGCTTTCACCAATAAACATCATTAAAAACCCATAACATAATCTCTGCAGTTTTGCTTCTGTTATGAATCGTAATGCTCATCAAACCCTTCCAGTATTTCCTGTTGGTCCTGGGAGTCCTGCGTGCCAAGTTTGGTCCAATCCCATTGTTGGTGGAGTTCAGAATGCTATTGGATTGTAGGCGAACTATAAATCCCAGCAACTACAACTCCCAAATGACGGAATCAACCCCCTCCCAACCCCACCAGTATTCCAATGTGGACGTATTGGGTGTTTGTGCCAAATGTGGTCCAGTGAATGGAAATACCTCCTGCCTCTCAGAGATTGACATGACGATTCAGAACAGGAGCAAAATGACAGTTATGAAGCAGCAACGGAAATAATAATGTTCTGGTTGGGGGTCACCACCACACGAGGAAAGGGATTAAGGGGTCACGGCATGAGGAGGGTGAGAGACCCTGCCCTAGATAGTTCCTTCCTCAGAGTTCAATACTCCTTTTACTCCTGAAGAAGGCAAGGCCCAAGATGACCCGCTTGACCAGGGAGACCCCGGAGTGCTGCTCCCACCTCGCCAGGAGGAGTCTCTCCTCTGAACTGACCCTTGGCAGGAACCTCCCCAGGCTGGCCGTTAGCCCCGCCCCTTTCCTGCTGCCGCCTGGAGAGCTGTGTCGCTATGGCAACGCCTGGGCCTCAGGCCTCGTCCCTCCAGTCAGCCAAGGCTTCTCTCTCTCCCAACCTCCATCCACAGGCCTCAGACCCACGTGATGACCACTAGGCGTTTCGTGACAGGCCCCAATCCACGGCGAGTCCAGGCCTGGGCCCACTCCGGCCCTCCCTCCCTCCCTCTTCGGCCCTTTGGAGAAAGAAAGAAGGCCTGGGATGAAGACTCACTGGAAGGAGGAGAGGAAAGAGGAGGAGGAGGGAGAGGCCAGAGGCGCCAACTCTTCTCTTCTGTCCCAGCCGAGCAAGGAGGGCGGAAGAGGAAGGAGCCTGGTTCCTAGAGGGGCATGGCAGGGTCTGACATGGTCTGCCCCAGGAGGCTGATGGGCCCAGAGTGCCAGGATTTCAAATGGTGGGCTGACTGGAGAGAGAGAGAGGTGTCAGCAGCCGATTGGCTGAGTGTGCCAGGGCCCAGGGCTCTGATTGGCTGCTGCCTCTGGCTGGCTGCTGAGGCCAACAGTTCCAACTGCCGTTCTGCCTTTGTGAGGAAACATGGCTGGCTGCCCACGGCCTTGAAGCCTTTTGATCCTTTGGAGGCTGGAGGCACGTTGGAGTCGCCCACTTCTTGCCCACAAGAGGGAGATATAGTGTCTGCCCGTCCATCCCTTTCTCACCTAAATGCCATCTATTCTATGCTGTAGTTTTACGTCTTGTCAGGAGAGAGATTTCCACCTTTTATGAGCAAAGCCGGATGTTGTTCTTGTCTGAGTCCAAAATGGAGCCGATGGACAAGCCCTTCCCTCCATTTTTTCCTGACTTGGGTTGTGTTTCTTCTTCCAAAATGACATACACAGAAGCAGAGCCAGGTGATGCCGGGCCTCCTTCC
Organism: Anolis apletophallus; assembly: GCA_030556195.1. NCBI lineage: Eukaryota > Metazoa > Chordata > Lepidosauria > Squamata > Anolidae > Anolis > Anolis apletophallus. The sequence goes on along the minus strand of JARBWK010003251.1, from coordinate 4,598 downwards.
AATGGGGTTTTCCCAGTTTACTCCTCATTAATTTGACACCAGTAAAGATCTGGAACGTAAGTTAAGGATCTTTGCAGGTATTGGGTCTGTGGGGATTGACTCCTGGGACTGGTTCCGCAGCCCCAGGGGTCAATTTCCACAGCCATCCTGGTTCTTCAGTCTCCTGGAGCCTGAAGGAACAGGAGGGTGCCCATCTCCTCCCCAATCCCCCATTTCCTTACCTCAAACTTACCAGAGGGGCCTATTGGTAGTGCAGACCCCTCTGCAGAGTACTTCTGATGTGAGAAACGCTTCAGGAGGCCGGGGGCCGGGGGGGTGATGGATCCCCCCGAACTCCTCTGGTAAGTTTTGGGGTAGGAAATGAGGGGCTGGGGTGGGTGAATGCCATCACCCGACTGAAAGCCTGGGGTTGTGGGAGGGGATGGGCACCGAAACCTTTTAGTTAAGTATAGAAGGGCCCTTGTAGAATGGCTGACCACTGCCATTTCCCCTCCTAAGCATGTAAAAAGATCAGAAGTGGTCTGCAATGGTAACAGGGGAGCGATGCTTTTTTGAGTTCTCTCTAATTTCCTATTTTAAAAAGATTCAAGGTACAGTACTCACATCAACCCATCGATTAGGGGTGTGTGGATTTTTATATTAAAATGTCTAGGCATATACACGAGTTTATAGAATACAAGCTGAGAGGGAATGAGGCCTGGGCCCAGTCTGGCCCTCCCTCCAGGGGTTTTGGGCTCCGGCCCTTTGGAGAAGGAATGGGAAGAAGAATGGAAAGAAGACTCACCAGGAGAAGAGACAGGCTGCAAAGAGGAGGAGGAGGAAGAAGAGGAGGAGGAGGGAGAGGCCAGAGGGGCTGATGGGCCCAGAGTGTGAGGATTTGAAATGGTGGGCTGACTGGAGAGAGACGTGTCAGCAGCCGATTGGCTGAGTGTGCCAGGGGCCAGGGTTCTGATTGGCTGCTGCCTCTGGCTGGCTGCTAAGGTCAACCATTCTAACTGCCATGAAGAAACATGGCTGGCTGCCCACGGCCTTAAATTTTGAATTAATGTGAATTAAAATACAGTTTTCAATCTGAAGTTGTGTCTGCCGCCATTATTTATTTATTCAAGTAGTATTCTTGATCAGACAGCAGACACTATGCCAAAATCCCTCGTCATAGGGCCGCTCCTCATGGGGCTTGTTCTCCAGACCCTTGATCCTTTGAGTTGCCCTCCTCTGGACCCATCCCACTTTAGAGTCAACATCTCCCTTCAATCGTGGTGCTCAGAATTGGGCCCAATATCCCAGGTAAAGGGGTCTAACGCTTTCACGCCCTTCAGATCAGACGTGGCCGGAGAACTGAGGATCAGTTCCCACGGAGCCGTTCTTAATCCTTCGGCCGGGCCCCTCGACGATCTAGGGCCCGGCGTCTCCAGTCTCTACTTTCCGAACGGCGACGGTCTAGGGACAGATGCCAGCTCCTCCTGCCCTGCTCTATGTCCCTCGTCTGTTATGGGAACGGCCCCGCTCTTCCAGTCCAGTATCGCTATCTCCTTGAGAAGCATCCTCCCCCGAACTTTCCCAGCCGCTGGCCTCCATCTGCTGCTCGGCCAGCTCCTGGGACCCTCGGCCGTTTGGGAATTCATAACTATCTCCGCTATCTGCTTCGCAGCCTCCCATCTCCACCTGGTCCGCTCCTTCCCGGGAGAATGCTCCCACTCGAGATCCCATGCTAAACTCTCTACAGGTGAACTGGGCAAAGGCACTGCTGACCAATCTTGCTCTGGGCCTTCCAACTCATCCTCCGAGTCCCCTTCAGCATGTGCGGGTCCCAATGGCATCGGGACCCCGGCGCCTCACTCCTCCCAGTGGCACGAACGGACCCATGGGTGCTACACTAACCGAGGCGGAAGAGAGCATGGGGAGCATGACTTCCCTCGACCGAGGCACTCAGCTCCTCTTGATGTAGGCCAAAACCCCATTGGCTTTTTTTTGCCGCCTCCCATTGAGCTCCCATTCAGTCCCAACACCCATTTTGAAGGAACAAGAACGGAATACGCAAATCTAGGGAAGCAACAAAAGAAGCCAATAACACAAAATTGGATTACAAAAGTTTTCAAAGTGGCCAAAATGAACTTTAGCTGCACGACAAAGAAAGACCCAGAAGCAGAGCCAGGTGGTGCTGGGCCCTCCTTCCTTCCACTGGTGTAGCACCCATGGGTCCGTTCGTGCCACTGGGGGGGGGGGGCGATGCACCAGGGGTCCCGTTGGCATTGGGACCCGCACAGGCTGGAAGGGACTCGGAGGATGAGTTGGAAGGCCCAGAGCAAGATTGGTCAGCCATACCTTTGCCCAGTTCACCTGTAGAGAGTTTAGCCTGGGATCTCGAGTGGGAGCATTCTCTCGGGAAGGAGCGGACCAGGTGGAGATGGGAGGCAGCGAAGCAGATAGCGGAGATAGTTATGAATTCCCAAACGGTCGAGGTTCCCAAGAGCTGGCCGGACAGCAGATGGAGGCTAGCGGCTGGGAAACTCCGGGGAGGCTGCTTCTCAGGAAGATAGCGATTCTGGACTGCCAGAACGGGCCGTTCTCATAACAGGCGCAGGGACATAGAGGAGGGCAGGAGGAGCTGGCATCTGTCCCTAGACCGCGCCGTTCGGAAAGTAGAGACTGGAGACGCCGGGCCCTAGATCGTCGGGGTCCCAGGCCGAGGATTAGAACGGCCCCGTGGGAACTGATCGTCAGTTCTCCGGCCCGTCTGATTTGAAGGGCGTTGAAGCGGAGTGAATCTTGGAGCCTAGTTTGGCTCGCCTTGAACCAAGACCTGCCTTGTATGGGATTCGCATTGGTGCGGATCCCTTGCTACGTCCCGGAGTGAATCCGGGAGCCTTGCCAAGCTTTTTACTACGCTTGCCTTTGAATCTACCTTTTGGAACTTTGCTACTTTAACTGAACTGCAGCTTTGTGCTGATTGCTTTATTTTATGAACTTTATTAAGTGAATTGCTTTTTGGATTTGTTTTTATTCAATAAACATAGTTAGCCTTTGCTACGTCTCCGTGTGTGTGTTAAAGGGGCAGTTCTAAGTCGGCGTTCGTGACAACTGGGGCCTCTGCTTCTCCAACCTCCAGGCCCACCAGGCGCCACCTGGCCTCCCATCCAGTCCCAACCCAGGCTGGATCCCCCCACCCGTGATTCCTTCAGCTGATGCCTCAGGACACAGAGCCTGGCCTTCCTTGTGAAGAAGAACCAGGAGAGTTTGAAACAAGAGACAAGAACTCCTGCTCTGGGACCAGAGTGAAGAGAAAAGGGGCCAGGAAGACCGTTCCCCCTTGTCTCCGGGGTCTTCATGGAATCCTAGAGTAGAAAGAGTCCTCGTGGGCCATCCAGTCCAACCCCATGTGGCCAAGAAGCAGGACAATCGCCTTCAAAGCACCCCCGACAGATGGCCATCTAGTGTCTGTTTAAAAGCCTCCATAGAAGGAGCCTCCACCACACTCCGGGGCAGAGAGTTCCACAGCTGAACAGCTCTCATGGTCAGAAAGTCTTTCCTCATGTTCAGGTGGAATCTCTTTTCTTTCCTGTAGTTTGAAGCCATGGCTCCATTGCGTCCTAGTCTCCCGTGCACTCTGCTAGAAATAGAATATAATATATTGCGTACACATATAATATAGATAATATTATAATGTGATACAATATAAAACTAATAATAATACCATATTTTAATTCTATATTTTATATTACGTGTAATATTTCTAATAACATTACAATATAATGGTACAGTACAATATAGTGCAATATAATACTAATATTGCGCTGTGGTAATCTAGATAAATAAAAATGTAATGTTTGTTTGTGGGATTGACATAACTCAAACACGAATGGGCGAATTGTCACAAAATTTGGACACTATCCCTCTAATGACCATCATGCACAAAATCCTTCCAGAAAACAGTGGAAAGGAGTTAAAAACCCAAACAAGCTAAATGATGAAAAGCTAAATGATGATACAAAAAAGAGGGAATGAAGAGGGAGGGAGGGAGGGAAGGAAGGGGAGAAAGAAAGAAAGAAATAAAGAAGGAAAGAGAGAAGGAAACATTCTTATTATTATTATGTCCCCCATTTCTAACCCACCCTCCTCAACCCCCGAGGGCGGACTCAGGGCGGCTTACACCGGCAACAATTCAATGCCAAGATAATACAAATATAAACAAATATAACAGTTTAAAACAGTAAATAGAACATTAAGTTAAAAATGCATTAAAAACATTGTCACCAATCCATAGAGCCAATGCCAGTCCCATTCAACATCTCAAGTACTGTCGTGCTTGCTGTCCAAAGGCCTGGTCCCAGAACCACCATTTAACCTTCTTTCTGAAAGAAAGGAGGGAAGACGCCGAACTGATCTCTCTGGGGAGTTCTACGTGGGGCCACTGCCGAGAAGGCCCTGTCCCTCGTCCTCGCCAAGCGCACTTGTGAGGCTGGTGGGACTGAGAGGTGGGCCTCCCCAGACGATCTTAAACTGTGAGGCGGGACGTAGAGGGAGATACGTTTGGATAGGTAAGCTGGGAAGCATGGAAGCAAAGAGCGAAGGAAGGAAGGAAGGAAAGAGGTAGAGAA
>JARBWK010003250.1:0-12856 GCA_030556195.1 Anolis apletophallus | reverse complement strand
AAAAGGGTTTGGGGGCTTCAACTCCCATCATCCATGGTCCGTCCCACTCAAAACTGCACCAGGATGTAGAGTGGGTCATGGGTACTCTGTGTGCCAAGTTTGGGCCTTGGTCTCTGATTTGTAGGGGGCTACAATGTTCTGTGGGAAATGAATTGGGTGAAGGTACTGCAAATCCCATCATTTGTGAGCCATCCTGTCGTAAACCGCAGCAGGTTTGTAAAGTGGGCCATTGGGTCCTGATTCGTCATTGGTGTGGGCCACTGTGCTCTAAGGAAGTGAATTAAAGTACTGCAAGTCCCATCATCCATGGTCCATCCTCCCTCAAACTGCACCAGGATGTAGGGTGCACCTTGGGGGGGGGGTCTGTGTGCCAAGTTTGGTCTTGTTCTGTCCTTCTTGGGGGCCTAGTCAGGAAAATGAGGAAGCCTAACAATATCCCATGAGCTGAGGCCTAGTCAGGAAAATCAAGTTAAGGAAGCCTTGCTGTCAATTTTGGGCCTGGTCTGTGATCTATAGGGGCTATAGTGTTGTTTGGGAAGTGAATGATGTGAAGGTACTGCAAATCCCATCATTCGTGGCCCATCCTGCCCTAAACCACACCAGGTTGTGAAGGGGGCCATTGGTCCCTTGTTTGCCAAGTGTGTTCCTGATCTGTCATTGCTGTGGGCCGCAGTGGCTGACTGCCTGAGGCCTTTCCTTTTCCCTCTGAGTCACCTTAGAAAGTTGGAATGTGGTTGGCCAATTGGAGTCCTTTATGCAAATTACATTTCAGTGGCAGCCAATCCCCTCTGTCTGGGGCCATAGAATGTTGGAGTTCTGAGGTTGGCCAATCAGAGCCCTTTATGCAAATAATCCCACACTTGCAGCCAATCGAAATGCTGGCACATATTCCTCCCGTCGCACCGCCACACCACTGCCCGCAAACACTGACTTTTATTATATACTAGCTTTGGGACCCGGCGGTGCCCGGGGTATTTGAAATGGGTTGAGGCCTAGGAAGCCTTAATATCCATTCAGGCTGAGGCCTAGGAACCCTTACTGTCCATTCAGGCTGAGGCCTAGGAAGCCTTACTGTCAGTTGAGGCTGAGGCCTAGGAAACCTTACTGTCAATTGAGGCTGAGGCCTAGGAAGCCATACTGTCAATTCAGGCTGAGGCCTAGGAAGCTTTAATGTCCATTCAGGCTGAGGCCTAGGAAGCCTTACTGTCAATTCAGGCTGAGGCCTCGGAAGCTTTAATGTCCATTCAGGCTGAGGCCTAGGAAGCCATACTGTCAATTCAGGCTGAGGCCTCGGAAGCTTTAATGTCCATTCAGGCTGAGGCCTAGGAAGCCTTACTGTCAATTCAGGCTGAGGCCTAGGAAGCCTTACTGTCAATGCAGGCTGAGGCCTAGGAACCCGTACTGTCAATTTAGGCTGAGGTCTAGGAAACCTTATTGTTTATGCAGGCTGAGGCCTAGGAAGCCGTACTGTCAATGCAGGCTGAGGCCTAGGAAGCCTTACTGTCAATTCAGGCTGAGGCCTAGGACGCCGTACTGTCAATGCAGGCTGAGGCCTAGGAAGCCTTACTGTCAATTCAGGCTGAGGCCTAGGAAGCCTTACTGTCAATGCAGGCTGAGGCCTAGGAAGCCTTACTGTCAATGCAGGCTGAGGCCTGGGACGCCGTACTGTCAATGCAGGCTGAGGCCTAGGAAGCCTTACTGTCAATTCCGGCTGAGGCGTAGGAAGCCTTTCTGTCCATTCAGGCTGAGGCCTAGGAAGCCTTACTGTCAATGCAGGCTGAGGCCTAGGAAGCCGTACTGTCAATTCAGGCTGAGGCCTAGGAAGCCTTACTGTCAATGCAGGCTGAGGCCTAGGAAGCCTTACTGTCAAATCAGGCTGAGGCCTGTTGGGAAAAGTGGTGTTTTCACCTTTGGCTGGAAGGATGCATGTCTATTTTTGGGCCTAGCTTGTAATGCTAGTAGTGCTCTCAGTACATCAGGAAACTCTCTAATAGTGAAATCCTATTAGGAAATGAACATTCCATTTCCAACGGAAAAACTGTCTGGTTCCTTAGAGCAGTGTTTCCCAACCAGTGTACCGTGGCACACTAGTGTGCCGTGAGCGATCATCAGATGTGCCGTGGGAAATTGGAATCTTCAATACCCTTTCTTCCCCCTCCTGGGTGTAGGTGAACTACAACTTCCAAACTCAAGGTCAATTCCCAAGCAAACCCTTTCAGTACTTTCTGTTGGTAATGAGAGTTCAATATGCCAAGTTTGGTTCAATTCCATTGTTGCAAGAATTCAGTCTGCTCTTTGATTGTGTGTTAACTATAAATCCCAGAAACTGTAACTCCCAAATGTCAAGGTCTATTTTCCCCCAACTCCAACTCCATCTGTGTTCGCATTTGGGCATATTGAGTATTCATGCCAAGTTTGGTCCTGATCCAACATTGTTTGAGTCCACAGTGCTCTCTGGCTATAGGTGAACTACAGCTCCAAAACCCAAGGTCAATGCCCACCAAACTCTTATAGCATTTTCTCTTGGTTATGGGAGTTCTGTGTGGGAAGTTTGAGTCTTTTTGCCATTCCTGCCAGGATATCTATGTTGTGTTCATCAAAACAGGCCCAGGTTTCACACTGAGTGTATAAATACATTAAAAAACATATTAACTATATGTATGACTGTGTTCGAGTGTCATTTTGTGTCATTTTGGTTGGTGGTGTGCCCCAGGATTTTGTAAATGTAAAAACTGTGCCGTGGCTCAAAAAAGGTTGAAAAACACTGCCTTAGAGTGTTGGAGATTTGTGGCTGGCCAATGAGAGTCCTTTATGCAAATAATCACACAGTGGCAACCAATTGAAAAGCTGCCACATATTCCTCCGCACCTCCCGCCCTCCGCACTTCCTGCCGCAAACACTGACTTTTAGTATATAGATAGATAGATAGATAGATAGATATAAATCTGATGGTCTTAGGAACCCCTTTGGCAGAGAACGCTGAAGATCTCTCCGCCTGCCCTGCTCCCACCAAAAGCCCTCCTCCTCTGTGATTGACTGGCCTCTCAGCCAAGGGGAGGGCTGTTCCTGAGACTCCAAATGGGGAGGGGAGAGCAGGTGTGCTCAGCGCATGTGCGATGAGGGAGAGCGTGTTAGGCTGGAGAGAGGCTCTCGTCAGTGAGTCTTCGATATCATATTGGTAGAACGGGGAATGTGATCTTGGATATGATCTTGGTAGAAAGGAGGATATGACCTTGGATGTGATCTTAATAGAAAGGGAAGTGTCATCTTGGACAGGGCCAGATTAGCGGTCTGTGCCGCCCAAGGCCGCCCAGTCTAAACGCCCCCCGGAGGGCGGGGCCTCTTGTGGGGGCGGGGCCGGCATGACGCACAAGGCGCCGCCGGAAGTCCCGCCCTAGGGCGACTCACGCGGCTTCCCCGCTGCCGCGCCGCGCCGCACCGCGCCACTTCTTCCCTCAGTGAAGGGAGGAGGTGCGCCGGTGCGAGCGCGGGCGCGGCGGGGGAAGCCGCGTGAGTCTCCCTAGGGGCGGGGCTTCGGCGCCAGTCACGCCACGCCGCAGCGGCTCCGCCTTTCCTCCCTTCAGTGAAGGGAGGGGGGCGAACCGGCGTGACGCACAAGGCGCCGGCAGAAGTCCCGCCCTTAGGGAGACTCACACGGCTTTCCCCACCGCCGCCCGCTTGCCCGTGCCCCGAACAGGAGCGGGGCGGCGGTGGGAAAGCGCGTGAGTCGCCTTAGCGGCGGGACTTTCAGCGGCGCCTTCTCCTTCTCGCCGGTTCCGCCCCCTCCCTTCACTGAGGAAGAAGGCGTCGCTGGAAGTCCCGCCGCTAAGGCGACTCACGCGGCTTTCCCCACCGCCGCCCTGCTCCTGTTCGGGGCACGGGCGAGTGGGGCGGCGGTGGGGAAAGCCGCGTGAGTCTCTCTAAGGGCGGGACTTTCGGTGGTGCCTTGTGCGTCACGCCGGTTCCGCCCCCCTCCCTTCACTGAAGGGAAGAGAGGCGGAGCTGCTGCCGGCGTGACGCACAAGGCGCCGCCGGAAGTCCTGCCCTTAGGGAGACTCACGCGGCTTCCCCCGCCGCCGTGCTTGCACCGGCGGACCTCCTCCCTTCACTGAAGGAAGGAGTGGCACCCGCCGCATCAATCGCTCTAGGGGTGGCGGGACTTCCCCCCGGCTCCTTGTCCCGCGGGTGGGTGCCACTCCTTCCTTCACCCCTTCCTTCAGGGCCGGAAATGCCGCCCCCAAAATCCGCCACCCGAGGCTATGGCCTAGTCTGGCCTTATGGGTAATCCGGACCTGATCTTGGATATGAACTTGGTAGAAAGTGGGACGTGATTTCAGGGGAGGTGACCGTAATCAAAAGCACTCTTCCTTAGCCGCTGTCCAAATTCCCAAAGCGAAGGTCAAAGGTTGCAGTGCGGTGGTTGTGTGTCCTTCCTGAGACGGCAGCTGTATGATAATTTGCTAAGCCGATTGACTCTCAGAGAAGCCCTGGGCCCCCCGGGAAGGAGAAAAGAGGCGGGTACGTTGGGCAGGTGGCCCACAAAGGAGGCGCGAGGTGGAGCCAACGGCGAGGCCTTTCTTGCGGATAGAAGCAAGACGGAGAGTGGGATGACGTTGGTGGCGGTGGATGAGAAGGAGGCAGAGGCAAAGAGATCCCTTCTCCCTTCTCTGCGTGGCATTCTCACTCTTGGAAGCAGACCCAAAAGCGTCGCTGTCATGAAGATTTTTGGCCGCTTGGAGTATTTCCTGGTAAGGGGTTGCCTTCATAGGACTAAAAGACGGTGATATTTTGTACCAACCGTGGCTTTTAAACCACAGAAAGGATTCATTCTACGGTGTAGATGTGCCTTTGTTATCAGGATGCTTTTGTTTTGGTGTGATTATGTGTCAAGATGGGTTTAGAAAAGGCAGATGGATGAGAGAACAGATTGCCAATAATGGAGAGAGGTAGGAAGTTTCAGAAAAAAAACCATCTATTTCTGTTTTATTGACTACTAGCTTGGGGACCCGGCCCTGCCCAGGTTATTTGAGAAAGGCATTGTGTGCCAAGGGTGGTCCTTATGAGATGTTTACGTGGCTTGCAGTGGTCTCAGGAAGTTAGTGAAGGTACTGCAAGTCCCATCGGCCATGGTCTATCCCCCTCCCGACAGCACCAGGATGTCATGGGGGCTCTGTGTGCCACGTTTGGTCTTGATCATTCATTGGATGAGGGTCGCAGCGGACTCGGAAGGTGAGTAAAGATACTTCAAGTCCCATCATCCATGGTCCATCCTCCTTCAAATGGCACCAGGATGTAGAGTGGGTCATGAGGGCTCTGTGTGGCAAGTTTGGTCTGTATTGGTCATTGGATGAGGGTCACGGTGCTCTCAGGAAGTGAGTGAAGGTACTTCAAGTCCCATCATCCATGGTCCATCCACCTTCAAACGGCACCAGGATGTAGAGTGGGTCATAGGGGCTCTGTGTGTGTCAGGTTTGGTCTTGATCAGTCATTGGATTAGGTTTGCAGCAGTTTTGGGAAGTGAGTGAAGGTACTTCAAGTCCCATCATGCATAGTTTGCCCTCCTCCAAGCTGCACCAGGATGTAAAGTGGGTCATGGAGGCTCTGTGTGCCTAGTTTGTTCTTTTTTGGTAATTGGATGAGGGTCGCAGTGGTCTCAGAAAGTGAGTGAAGGTACTTCAAATCCTATCATCCGTGGTCCGTCCCACTCAAAACTGCAGCAGGATGTAGAGTGGGTCATGGGTAATCTGTGTGCCAAGTTTGGGCCTGGTCTGTGATTTGTAGGGGCTTCAACGTTCTGTGGGAAATGAATCGGGTGAAGGTACTGCAAATCCCATTTGTGGCCCATCCTGCCCTACACCGCACCAGGTTGTAAAGTGGGCCAGTGGGCATCTGTGTGCCAAGTGTGGTCCTGATCCTTCTATGGTGTGGGCCAGAGTACTCTAAGCAAGTGAGTTAAAGTACTGCAAGTCCCGTCATCCATGGTCCATCCTCCCTCAAACTGCACCAGGATGTAGAGTGGGTCTGGAGGGTTCTGTGTGACAAGTTTGGTCTTGTTCTCTCATTGTTTGGGGTCGCAAAGGGGTCGCAAAGTGTTTTGGCCTGAAACTCCCACCATGCCTGACTGCCTCAGGCCTTTTCCTTACCCCCTCTGCCACTTTTGAGGGTCGGAATGTTCGTGTTGGCTGGCCAATTAGAGGCGTTATGCAAATACTCCCTCACTGGCAACCAATCATTTTGTCAGAATGTAGAGGCCAGGAGCCAATCAGAACGCTGCCACATACATACAAACACACACACATACACACACACATACAAACAAACAAACATTCCGCTTTATTATATATAGAGATTCTAAAGCCTTTGACTGTGTAGATCAGACCTGGGCAACCTACGGCCCGCGGGACGGATACAGCCCGGCAGCCGATTCTGTCCGGCCTGGGGAGAAGGGCGTTGGGGGTGGGGCCAAGAGAAAGGGGTGCCTCTGCCGCCATCCCATCGCGGGCTCTGGGGCCTGCGTCGGCAGACAGCCGGTCGCTCCGGAGAACAATAGGAGGAGCGGCGGCTTTGGAGTGCCTGCCACCCCGGGAGGTGATCCAGGCCTGCAGCGGGAGCAGTCGCTGACCTGTGGCGTCTGATCGCCCTGGCGACCCCGAAGACTTGATCGTCTTCCGGGTGGCCAAGGCGATCAGTCGCCTGAGATCGCCGAGTGCTCCTCCTGCTGGCCCGGATCGCCTCCAGGGATGGCAGGCACTCCATGGCAGGGCGATCAGCTGAAGAATGGCTGGGGGTGAGAGCGGGTGGAGGCCTGTAGCCTCCGATCGCCTGCTGCTCTGCTCTACTGCTGCGGCGGCGGGTGGGTCCGCTTTGCCATCCTCTGGGCTGGGTCCATTGGGCCATTCCATCTTGGGATCCTTCCTCTCTTGAGGATGTCACCCTTCATCTTGGTTCGCACCTTGTCTTCTTGAATTTTATTTCATTTTATTTTAGTGGTATTTATTATTATTTAATAATAATTATTTTATTATAATAATATAATAATATAATAAATAATATAATATAATGTTATATTATATTATAATTTCAATATATTATGTCTATATATATACTATAATATAATAATTATGATATTAATACTAATAATATATTAATATTAATGATGTGCAATATATCTCTATCTCTATCTCTGTATATAATAAAGCGGAATGTTTGTCTGTATGTCTGTATGTATGTATGTATGTATGTGGTAGCGTTCTGATTGGCTCCCAGCCTCTACATTCTAACAACATGATTGGTTGCCACTGAGGGAGTATTTGCATAACGCCTCTAATTGGCCAGCAACACCAACATTCCGACACTCTAAAGTGGCAGAGGGGGGTAAGGAAAAGGCCTGAGGCAGTCAGACATGGTCGGAGTTTAAGGCCAAAACACTTTGCGGACCCCAACAATGAGAGAACATGACCAAACTTGGCACACAGAACCCTCAAGACCCACTCTACATCCTGGTGCAGTTTGAGTGAGGATGGACCATGGATGACGGGACTTTCAGTACTTTAACTCACTTCCTTAGAGCACTGTGGCCCACACCAGTGACGGATCAAGACCACACTTGGCACACAGAGCCCCAATGGCCCACTTTACAACCTGGAGCAGTTTAGGGCAGGATGGCCCACAAACGATGGGATTTGCAATACCTTCACCCGATTCATTTCCCACAGAACACTGTGGCCCCTACAAATCACAGACCAGGCCCAAACGTGCCACACAGAGTACTCATGACCCACTCTACATCCTACTACAGTTCTAAGTGGGATGGACCATGGATGATGGGCCTTGCAGTACCTTCACTTACTGAAACTACTGTGACCCTCATCCAATGACCGATGCAGACCACACTTGGCACACAGGGCCCCCATGACCCACTCTACATCCTGCTGCAGTTTGAAGGAGGATGGACCATGGATGATGGGAGTTGAAGTACCTCTACTCACTTCCTGAGACTGCTGCAACCCTCATCCAATGACTGATCAAGAACAAACTTGCTACACAGAGCCCCCATGGCCCACTCTACATCCTGGTGCAGTTTGGAGGAGGGTGGACCACAGATGATGGGACTTGCAGTACCTTCAGTAATTTCATGATACCACTGCAACTCCCAATAATGATGGATCAAGGCCAAACTTGGCAGGCAGAGCCTCCATGACCCAGTCTACACCCTGGTGCTATTTGGAGGAGGGTAGACCATGGACGATGGGACTCGCAGTGCCTTCACTAACTTCCTGACACCACTGCAAGCCACATAAATAACTGCTAAAGACCGAACAACTAATACGTTTCTCAAATAACCTGGGTGCCGCCAGGTTCCCAAGCTAGTTGTAAATATAGTAAACAAATAAATAAATAATGTAGATTAGAACAGTGTTTCTCAACCAGTGTGCCGTGAGTGATCATCAGGTGTGCCGTGCGAAATTGGAATCTCCAGGAAGGGGGGAGGGAGAGTCTAGTGTGTTGAAGTATAAAAACCCTAAGAAACCTACCTCGATAAAGGCACAAAATTACAAACACCCCCCTCCCCACCCGTGGTGTACTTGATCTCTCCTTCTCCATGCATTGGGAAGGCCCGCCCCCCTTTCCCCAAGTAGAGACCTCCTCTTGCCTCCTGGGGGTTCTGTGTGGGAAGTTTGTCCCAGTTCTATCATTGGTGGGGTTCAGAATGCTCTTTGATTGTAGGGGAACTATAAATCCCAGCAACTACAACTCCCAAATCTCAAGGTCTATTTCCCCTGAACTCTATCTGCGTTCACATTTGGGCATATTGAGTATTCATGCCAAGTTTGGTCCTGATCCCACATTGTTTGAGTCCACAGTGCTCTCTGGATATAGGTGAACTACAACTCCAAAACCCAAGGTCAATGCCCAGCAAACTCTTATAGCATTTTCTCTTGGTTATGGGAGTTCTGTGTGGGAAGTTTGTGTCTTTCTGCCATTCCTGCCAGGATATCTATGTTGTGTTCATCGAAACAGGCCCAGGTTTCACACTGAGTGTATACATACATTTAAAAACATATTAACTATATGTATTCCTGTGCTAGAGTGTCATTTTGTGTCATTTTGGTTGGTGGTGTGCCCCCGGATTTTGTAAATGTAAAAAATGTGCCGCGGCTCAAAAAAGGTTGGGAGACACTGGATTAGAATGTAGTTCCCCTTTTAGGTGCGGCCCTCCATAATATTTTTTGTCTCTCGTGTGGTCCTTTGGGAAAAATAATTGCCCGCCCCTGTTCTATCCTCATTGGCCAGTTCAAAAACCTCCGTATTTTGGAGGCCCGGCATTATTTCCACTCCAAAAGAGCCAAGGGGAGGTTGCTCGCCTTCCTCGCAATCTGGTTCCCTCGATGTGTCGGCATTTGATGTTTCCAGGGAAACTATTGTCCGATGTCGTTTTTTTTCTTTTATCCCATTTGGGATGAGGAAAAAAAAAAGAATGCTCAGCCTTTTGCCCAGGCATCTGGGGACATAAGCATTCAAATCAATGGGGTGGGGGGATGGAAGCGGAGTGCCTCGAGGGTGAAGTGGTGGGGAGGGGGCGGTGTGATTTATTGAATGGACATAAAAGCCCAGAGAACAGATGAAAGAGATGTTTGGCAAGAGCATGCATTTCAGCAGCAGATGGGGGGGGGTTGTGTGGTTTTTTTTGCTTGTCTCCTCGGTTTACTTGTTTTCTAAAGGGTGGTAATGAACGGACATTTCTCTGGGTGGAAAGAGGTGAGAAGTGGCGTACCCCAAGGTTCAGTTTTGGGTCCGTTACTTTTTAATTTATTCATTAATGATCTGGACGTAGGAGTGAATTCTGAGGTAGCAAAGTTTGCAGACGACACTAAACTGTTCAGGGTAGTTAAAAATGAAACTGACTGTAAAGAGCTCCAGAAAGATCTCTCGAAATTGAGTGAATGGGCAACAAAGTGGCAAATGCATTTTAACCTAAACAAGTGTAAAGTCATGCACATCGGGGCAAAGAACCCCAACTACACCTACCAATTGATGGGGTCAAAGCTTTCCGAGACAAACCAGGAAAGGGATCTTGGGGTCTTGGTGGACAGCTCAATGAAGATGTCAACCCAGTGCGCTGCGGCAGTGAAAAAGCAAATTCTATGCTTGGCATGATCAGGAAGGGAATCGAAAATAGGTCGGCAAATGTTGTATTGCCTCTCTACAAATCGATGGTAAGGCCACATCTGGAGTACTGTGTACAATTCTGGTCTCCGCACCTTAAGAAGGATATAACGGAACTGGAAAAGGTACAGAAAGGGCAACAAGAATGATCCAAGGGATGGAGCGGCTCCCTTATGAAACCAGGTTGCAACGCCTTGGTCTTTTCAGCCTTGAAAGACGGCGTTTAGAGGTGACTTGATCGAAGTGTCTAAATTCATGCATGGGATAGAAAAGGTGAATAAAGAAAAATTATTTTCTTTGTCACAAAACACTAGGACTAGAGGGCACTCCTGAAGCTCCAAGGTAGGAAAGTTAGGACTAATAAAGGGAAATATTTCTTCACCCAGAGGGTCATTGGGTTATGGAACTCACTTCCAGAGGAGGTTGTGACAGCGGTCAGCCTGGACAGCTTCAAGGCAGGATTAGACAGATTCATGGATACCAAGTGTATCGGTAGTTACTGAAAAGGACATTCAAGTGCCACCTCGGAGTTGGTTGAGGTAGGCAGGATTTCCCTGGGTACTGGTTGTGGGGGGTCGGGAGCAGGTGAGGGTTTTGCCCTCCCTTCTGCTCGAGATCCCCGTGTACAACTGGTGGGCCACTGTGTGATACAGAATGCTGGACTAGATGGGCTGAGGTCCGATTCAGCATGGCTCTTCTTATGTTCTTATGTTCTTAAGTTCCCACTCATGACCAAATACAATTTTACGCAACTCTGTCTGTCTATCATCTGTCTGTCCCATACTCAACTGCAGAGTATGCCTGTCCTGTTTGGCATAAGTTTGCCCAAACAAAACAGGTGAACATAAGCATTGAACGAAAGATGCAGAATAATCACAAGATGTCTTAAACCTTCATCTGTTGATAAACTCTGTCTACAAGCTAGCTGGCATTGCCCCCCCCCCAGTGTGCAATAGGAAGTTGCTGCTAAATGTGAGATAAATAAGGTTGAACACTGTGAAAGCTACCCACTACATGGCTACCAGCCTCCTCCCAATAATAATAATAATAATAATAATAATAATAATAATAATAGACTCAAATCAAGGGAAAACTTTATGAGAACTACCACTCCCCTTGGTGTCCCTCCAGCAACAGCAAGGGTATCCCTCTGGGCAGCAAAACCACAGTGTGAAGACGCGCCTGGGGTCTTTGACTTAGAATAGGAACAAGGACGTGACATCTCTTCCCAGGGGACTTCTTCTTGCCTTCCCATAGAGAACTGGAACTCTCAAGGACCAAACCAGTCACTTTAGATAACTCAAACAGGCTTTATTGTTCACAAAAGGAGTTATCTTATTGAGGTATTAAACTGAGTTCTCCAAACAGGGGTAAAATAAAATATACATTACAGTTCTTTAGTTGTTTGGGTCCAGGAAGCTTTCAGCCGGATGGCTTTCCAAATTCTCTCTCTCTCAATGGCTTTGAGGTGAGAACTCTCTTAGCCCCGGTCAAATGGCCTATATTGAAGGCACAGGGCCTTCCTCTTGGTGCCAAATGACCAGTTGAAGGCGCTTGAGATTCCACAGTCCCATCCAGGTGTGCTGGATATGCAGAATGAATCCAAGATATGAAGAATTGGTGCTAGAGAATGCCTGACTGAGGCCTGGCTGGCAAACCCTCTAACACGTCCTCTTCTGTAGAGATGCAGGCAAAATCTAAAGAGAAAGCTAGATTTCCAAAGTCTCAAGGAGGAGGAAAAACAAACTTAACAATGATTGACAGCTCTAAAGAACCAATCAATGCAACCAAAACTTAACAACACTAAACAGACTAGCTGAAACATAATCCAATAGTTTAAACCTTGCAACTTAAAGTCTTATACACAGGTGGCATCAGCCACGCCTTCACACACAGCCTGGATTAACTGCTTTTGGCGCCCTAGGCCACACTTTATAAGCCCCGCCCCGGGCGGGGCCGCTCGGGCGCGAGTCCACTGTCCTCCGCCATGTTCCTGGGTACTGCGCATGCGCGGCCCCGGCCGCGGGGCCTTCCCTTGCTTCCTCCTCCTCGGAGAAAGAAGAGGAAAGAAGGGAAGGCCCCAGGCGGCCTCTGCGGCACCCAGGAACGTGGCGGAGGAGGCAGAGAGGCCGTCTCTCGCAAAGAGATGCCGGCTTCCCTCCACCTCTTTCTCCTCCTCGCCGTGGAAGTCAAGGAAGGAAGGCGCAGCGAGGAGGAGGAAGAGGCGGAGGGAAGCCACAGAGCCTCTTCGCGAGCGCCGCGGCCTCTCTGCCTCCTCCGCCATGTTCCCGGGCGCTGCAGCGGCCGCCCAGAGGCTTTCCTTCCTTCCTCTTCCTTCTCCGAGGAGGAGGAAGGAAGGGAAGCCCCCAGGGCCGCTGCGACCCCCAGGAACATGGCAGAGGAGGCAGAGGCCGCGGAGCTCGCACCCTCCCTCCTGCCGTGCATTCCCGGCAGTGACCCCAGGGACGGGACTTCCCTCCACCTCTTCCTCCTCGCCGCCGCCGCCGCGGCTGACGTCACCCAGCCCCGCAGGTTGGTTGCGGGAGAGGCGCACCATTGGCTGCAGACACCGCCGTCGAAAAGAGGCGGGCACCGCACAAGACACCGGGATGAAGGTGGCCGACAACGTCGCCTAGGCAACCGGGGCGCCCTCCCCCCCCCTGCGGTGGCCCCCGCCCCTCTCGGATGT
>JARBWK010003249.1:0-12860 GCA_030556195.1 Anolis apletophallus | reverse complement strand
AAATGACTATTGTTCTCATGTATAGGTGGAACTTTGAGATGTGATGCAAATGGAAATGCAATGTGTATTGGATTAATGAGATGTCATGTAAACGCCAGAACGCACCAGCCAATTATGATGGTTTGTATCCATGAAGAAGGGTGGGCTTAATTGAAATGCCTCCATTGGGGTATAAATGTTTTTGTATTGAGAGTGACGGGGTCTTTTGCCCCTGATTGCAGCGTGTTCTGCTGGCAGAAGCCCACCAGCTGGTGCCAGAAATAAACCTGTTTGATTTTCACCTACTTCACAGTTGTCGTGAGTTTTCCCTCATCCTTGTACCCGCACGTTCAGGTAGCTTGATAAAGTTAACTTGATACTCGGAGTTCCATAACTCCTTGATTTGGCTGCTTCAACTTGGGAATCTTGGAACCGAAGCCCTACAGATACTGATGGTCCATTGTATTCACAATGCTGTTGACATAAACGCCACATGATTGCTGTATTTTTGGAAGTCCCACAAATCTATTCCAAACTAAATAGCAGCATTAAAAATAATTAAAATGTATATCATATTAGTACCTGTTTTATGGTACTGTTTTTTACCTGGATGATTTAATAGTGTTTCTCACCTTGAACTGTGACGAGAGACAGATAACAACATTTATTACAGTGCAGTGTAACAACATTTGAAAAAAAATTCTGTTCCTCGTTTGAAAGTGTTATTTCCCATTTAATTGTGCAGAATTTACTTTGAACGTAGTTGTTATACTCCAGAAATTTTATTTCTGTGGCTGCCACAAATTAGGTTGAATTAGTTGAGACTCAATAAGATAACCATTTAAAATCTATAGACAAATATACTGCAGGCCAATTTTTGTTATATATGTATCACAAAAAATATATTATCTCTCTCTCAGAGTCCCCTTTGAGGTGAGAAGGGCGGCATACAAATGTCGTAAATAAATAAATATTTTAATACGTATGTTTTAATAGTATATTTTATGTTGTCCATTGTAAACAGTGAATGCTTACCTGCATTTTATTAATATTAGGGCCAGTTTTTGCTACATGTGTATTAATATATGTTTTAACAGTATTATATCCTATCTGGTCAATATCTGGAATATCTGTATGTGATACTGACATAATACATGTAAAGCAGAATTGGTGCTTTTAGCAGAAGTACAGTCAGGAGAGAGTGATGCACAAGCATAGTACTTAGTATAGCGAAGTAGCTTGCCAAAAATCATGCTAAATGCCATTACGAGAATAATGCACTTTGATTGGTAGGTCAGGCACAAGCTGTGATTTGTTAAAGTACATCATGTGCCTTTCCTGATAACACCGGCCTTGATTGGTCTAGCTAGCCCCAACATGCGTTTGTTTACATTGTAGCCGATTGGTAGAAATAGCGCATGAGCAGATGGAACCGTCCCTCCCTATTGGCACTGAGGGACGTTTTTAGAAATGTTGCAGATTCAGGACAAGACGCCTGAAGCAGCAAATTAGGGAGTTATGGAACTCCGAGTGGCAAATTTACTTTTACTAAGGCTACCTGGACGTGCGGGTACAAGGATGAGGAAAACTCACAACAACTGTGAAGTAGATGAAATCAAAATGGTTTATTGATGACACCAGCTGGTGGGTTTTTGCCAGCAGAACACGGCTGCAATCAGGGGCAAAAGGCCCCGGTCATTCTCAGTACAAAACATTTATACCCCAATGGAGGCATTTCGGATAAGCCCGCCCTTCTTCATAGATTTTACACAATCATAATTGGCTGGTGTCTCATGGCATTTCATTAATCCAATTAAACATTGCATTTCCATTAGCATCACATCTAAAAGTCCCACCTATGTATGAGAACAATAGTCATTTCTACGTTATTTCTTTCTCACAGTACATATCAGCAGCCAGGGACGTTCGTGTACTCGGTTTGCAACATTTCACATTCTGCCTCTCTGCCAACAAAGGATGGGGCTGAATCACTCCATACATGCGCAGTTCTTTCCCCTTTTTGGCACTAACGTCTTCCATTAGCACATCCTGTACTGTTTGACCAATCTAAGCCTACGTTATCTCACGTTAGGCACAGAGTGCATATCAGCAAGTCACAGCATAGATTAGAAGCATCAATCACAGTGTTATTTTCACGGAACAAGTGCCTGCCTGATTCTTGGCACAGAAACCCACTTTTCAAAGCTCTACACGTGTGCAGCATCACTCTCTGACTGTACTCCTGCACGGAAAGTACCAAAAACCGCTTTATTCCAGGATTTTTCTCTTGTGGGTAACTCATCACAAGGAGTTACCTACACACACGTCTGGAACACCTTAAGAGGACCAATTTACTCTCCAGTCCCTCTTGATCACAGTTTCTTCAGTCCGGACAGCATGCACACCTTTCACTGCATCTATGGATTTCTGCATTGCACAAGCACAACATTTTAGCAAAATGGGCAGACAGCACATTATGATTAGCACAGAGCATATCACTACTATGATTATCATCACAAGTGAACGTAGCCAATGCAAATTCGGTAGCCAGCTTAGCAGGGAACTCCAAAAATCACTTGGAGCTGAGTAAGTCTTCTGTACTTCTCTAGCAACACCCTGAATCTTGACCAGGTCAAGTTCGATGTCCCCAGTCTTATTGATAAAATGACAACAGGTTGTATTTAACCACACGCAAAGGCCACCTTCCTTAGACAGTAGGTAGTCTAAAGCCAGCTTCTGCTGCATAGCCATTCTTGCCAGAGAATCCACCTCCACCTGCAAGGATGACATTCCTTCAAAAGTATCATTGGCCAAAGATTCCAAGCCATATGATAAGACACGCAACTGCTTGATGCTCCAAGCCACACCCAACCTGGGCTCCACAATTGCTATGAACCTCTGGCCTTCAGTTAGAAAAGTCTTGTCCGGATCATATCCATAGCGTTTCACATCAGCAAATGAGCGCTTTTGGACATGTAAATGCAAATTAGTGACAGGGGTCTCCTTGGGGAGCACTCTCAAACCCCCAGGCTGCAGGGTGCCAAGGGTACAAACTCCAGACCAAACTATAGGAAGCACAGACATTGCCCATTTTCCACAAATCCAAACAATTCCCGTAGGAAGTCCAGTCGCACGATACCCTATGCGTCTGGCTGGCAAATTCTGAACCAGGTTCACTATAGCATTCTCATGATGATTTCTAAACAATATGTGAGTGCAATTTGATCTCTCCCATCCCCAAGTCCAAACACCTGTTGTTCTCAGACCACAACGTCCTCTGTATCTACTATGTACTGTAATCGTGTGATTACATGCAGGATAGGAGCCTAGCTCAATCTGATCAAAAAGCTCATACATGCCAAGCCTCTGGTTTCCTACATAGTAAGGTCTCCAATCCTTCTCCCATTTGAAGCACAGCGCGGTCATGAACTGGGCCCTGTCTACTTCCCTTCCCAAAAGTTCCTGCTTTCCCTTGATGTCATTCCATCCTCTCAATGTCAGAACAGCACTGGGAACTATCGGCCATCCTGACTTATGGCTGGAAGGGCCATGGCTGCAAATCCAGCATGAATTCAAACCCAGTTCATGTGACATGTTAGTTACTAGTCTATGAAACATATTTTGCTCCCACCCTCCATGTGTCCCAGTAATGTACAATGTCAATATCAGAGCCATATACCCAAAAATAGTCCTCACTCCCACGGGGCGCTTACTCCTGTAACGCTGTCCCATTAGGATGCTAAGCCACCACCTCAATGAGAGTGCTTTTGGCTCTGTCCATCTTTCTTGCGTTGGACCACAATTACCAGGATTGGGAGCGATGGTATCTGACGACTCTTCTGTGGCCTTCTTCTTCTGTGTGCCCCTTAAATAGGGCCTTGCTGAGTATTTGTAATCCGCAACTTTAGGGGATTGCTTGGATCCACGGAAGACTCCAAAGCAACCGGTGCCCTCTTCACACGGGTATAATGAACCCATGGACGAATTCCTTCGACTTTGACTGCCGTTGGCGTGCTCAGCAGCACGGTAAATGGACCCCTCCATCTGGGCAGCAAAGGACGCACTTTCCATTCCTTCACAAGGACGGATTCGCCAACTGAAAAAGAGTGAAGAGAGGTAGTAGGGAGAGGAGGTCGCAAATCTGCTGTATACTGGCTAAGTTTCTCTAGCTGTTTCCCTAACATTTGGACATCTTGCAAAGTTTGCTGGTGTCCCAACACATGACTGTCAGAAGTCAGTCCACACATAGTCTTTAAGTTCAATGGAGGCCTGCCATACAAACGCTCAAAAGGTGACAGGCCTGTCTTCTTATGGGGCGTGCACCTGACTCTTAGGAGAGCCAGAGGTAACGCCAACCTCCAGTTTAACTTAGTCTCTTGGCAAATCTTTGCTAAACAGTTCTTTAAAGTTCTGTTGGCTCTTTCTGCCCTGGCAGAAGATTGCGGGTGGTACGCACAGTGAAGACGCCACGTGATCCCTAATAGTTTGCACAGTCCCTGGACCACGTGGTGTACGTACGCTGGCCCATTATCTGAGCCTATCTGCAAAGGCATGCCGAATCTAGGAATAATGTCTTTCATGAGGCCTTTTACTACCTCAGCTGATTTCTCTGAACGTGTAGGAAAAGCTTCAATCCAACCAGTGTAAGAATCCACAAAAAGCAACAAATAGCGGAAGCCTCCACTCATTGGCATTTCTGTAAAGTCTGTCACTAACACTTCAAAGGGCCAATTCCCTTGATACTGTATCCCAGGCGCTTTCAAAGGCCCTTCTCTTGGGTTGTTCTTTGCACATGTCCAGCATCTCTGCGCAGCCAAGGACGTCAAGCTGTGCAGGCTGTTGATGAACATCTGTCTCTCTAGGAGCGCTGCCAGGGCGCTTTTCCCTAGGTGTGTACTCTCATGGTAAAACTGTACTATGTGCCACGCTTTTGTCTTAGGAACAAATACGCGGTTGTCTGGCATTTTTATGAAGCTATCTTCCCATTCTCCACCCTCACTCAAAGCCCATTCTTCCTCCTCTCTAGTGTAGTTGCATTTCTCCACTTTGGGCTCTGAGTCAGTGAGATTTAACATTACAGGTGTGTGTTTCTGAGTAGCTACCTCTTTGGCAGTCAGATCCGCTAGCCTATTCCCTGAACCACCGGGTCATTACCTTTTTGATGTGATTTACAGTGCATCAAAGCCACTTTGCTAGGGAGCCAAACAGCATCCAACAAATCCAACATCGCATCTGCATATTTGACAGCCTTTCCAGCAGAAGTCAAAAAGCCTCTTTCCCTCCACAATGCACCATGGCAATGCAGCGTTAAAAACGCAAAACGAGAATCCGTATAGATATTAACCCTTTGCCCTTTGGCAAGTTTCAAAGCACGAGTTAATGCAATTAGCTCAGCTAGTTGAGCCGAAGTCCCAGGGGGCAATGGTTCCGCCTCAAGAACCCCATCCTCCCAGGTGACAACAGCATAGCCGGCATAACGCACTCCCTCTCTTACGAAACTACTCCCATCCGTGTAAAGGGTTAAATCTACCTGTTCCCAAGGGAAATCACGCAAATCGGGCCTACTGGAATAAATCAAGTCCATTGTCTCAATGCAGTTATGTTGTGAGGGGTCTGAAGGGCTGGGTAAAAGTGTTGCGGGGTTTAACATGGGGCACATCTCTAAGGTAACGAGGGGGTTATTGCACAAGACACCCTCATACTTAGTCAGTCTCTCATTCGTCAGCCAGCGCGGACCCTTTGAATCTAGCAATGCTTTTACATGATGGGGGACCCTCACGGTCAAACATCTCCCTAGGGTGAGCTTGGTGGCTTCTCTGATTAAATCCACCGCAGCTGCAACAGCCCTCAAACAAGGGGGGAGCCCCCTGGCTACCGTGTCTAACTGCTTTGACAGATAAGCTACAGGGCGTTGCCATGTCCCTAAATACTGTGCAAGAACCCCTATCGCAGTCCCATCTCTCTCTGCAGCAAAGAGATAGAACGGCTTATCTAAATCTGGCAGGCCCAGCGCAGGTGGTGAAATTACAGCTTCCTTCAGCATCTGGAAAGCTTGGTCACAATCTTCTGTCCACTCAAAAGGATCCTTATTACTTCCTTTGGTGGCCTGGTACAATGGCTTTGCAATGACAGCATAATTAGGAATCCAATGTCTTACATAAGAAGTGGTTCCTAGAAACTCTCTTGTCTGTCTTCTATCTTTGGGAGTTGGAATAGCACAGATGACTTCCTTTCTCTCAACTTCCAACACTTTGCTTCCTTGAGTCAAGCCAAAGCCTAAGTATTTAACTTTCTTTTGACACAACTGTGCTTTCTTTTTGGACACTTTGTACCCTTTCTCTTCCAACACTTTCAACAGTTCTAGAGTGTAATGCTCACACCCTTCCTTAGTCTTTGTACTGACCAACAGGTCATCCACATATTGAAGCCACACACCTTCAGTCTCTGGAATTTCAAAATCTGACAAGTCCTTAGCTAAAGCCTGACCAAAAATGGTTGGAGAAGAATGATAACCTTGAGGCAATCTTGTCCAAGTCGCCTGACGTCTTTGTCCTCCCTTTGGGGTCTCCCATTGGAAGGCAAAGATGGGCTGTGAGATAGGAGCTAGCCTAATGCAGAAGAAAGCATCACGTAAGTCTAATACAGAGAACCAGGCAGCTGTACTTGGTATTAGACTCATCATTATATATGGATTTGGGACGACAGGGGTTAATGACACTGTAGCTTGGTTGACAGCTCTAAGGTCTTGCACAATGCGAAACTTTCCATCTGGCTTACGAACAGGGAGGAGGGCCGAATTCCAAGCTGATTCACAATACACAATAATCCCATGATGTAACAATCTTTGTAACTCTTCTTGGATTCCTTCCACAGCATCTCTACTGATAGGGTACTGGGCCTTTCTCACGGGAAGCTGACCAGTTCTTATCTCTATCACCACAGGGGCAACATTTATCGCCATTCCTGGTTCATTATCTTCCGCCCAAACCCGGGGAGTCTTTTCCCAGCACCAAAGTGTCTCTTTCTTTCTAACTTGTTGCAATCTAAACAATCTGTATTCTTCTTGCCCTGGGACCGTAAGCTCCAACTGGCCTGATTCCAAGAATTCCAACCTTGCCCTTATCTTCGCCAGAATGTCTCTCCCAAGTAAGGGGATTGGACAATCTGGGACATACAGTAACTTATGTATCACTTCTCTTCCAGCAATGTTACACCTTCTTTGCTGTAACAAAGGACATTTCTGTGGCTTTCCTGACACTCCAACAACCTTGATGTGTTGACCACTAGGGGGTGCTAATTTCTTGTTCACTACAGATTTATCCGCTCCTGTGTCTACTAGGAACTTTATACGTTGACCTTCCACATCCACGGCAATCAAAGGCTCCTCTGGGTCAAGTAACAGAAAAGCCTTGCCAACACTTCAACATTCATCTTCCCACTCAGCTTCCTCCTCTTCTTCCTGCATAGCAGCAGCCACAACAGCCTTCTCATAAGGCCTATAACTTCCTCTGCCTCTTCCTCTAGCTTTTCCTGACCCTCTGGCTGGAATTTTGACTCTTTTTGCACTTGCATCACTTTCCTCTGACATTTCTTCCACACAGTCTTTTCGCCAGTGGCCTTCTTTTTTTTTTTACAACGGGCACACTGATTTCGACCCAATTTAAACTGTCCACCACCATTTCCTCTTCCTGACCCTCTGGCACGACCATTTCCTTTTCCTCTTCCTGACCTTTCATCCAACATGTTCACCAAAACTCTGTATCCCTCTCTTTTCTTCCTATCCTTCTTTTCCTCTTCAACTTGCTCTCTGGCCATAAACACTTGATCAGCAATAGCTAACAGTTCATTTAAGTTCTTGCCCAAAAACCCTGGCTGTTTCTGTATTTTCTTTCTGATGTCTGGAGATGATTGGGAAATGAAGGATTGTGTGAGAGCAACCCTCCCATCATTCTGCTCTAGGTTGTAAGGGCTATATTTCCTGTATGCTTCCTCCAAACGTTCGAGGAAAGCAGCAGGCGTCTCAATTTTGTCCTGTTGAACTCCTTGTATCTTTTGGATACTGGAAGGCCGGGGTGGGCCTTTTCTGATGGCTTTTAAGAGAATTTGCTGAAAGTCTCTAATTCTGTCTCTCTGATCCTCATTATTCGGATCCCATCTTGGATCTTGTTCCAATGGGAATCTGGCATTCCCAAATGCAACAGCTTCCATCTGCCCATGTCCCTCTTGAGCTATCAATCTGGCCTGATTGATAATGCACCTTCTCTCTGCCGCAGTGAACAGGGCATTTAACAGCTGTTTACAATCCCACCACGTAGGATCATGGGTAGCCACAATCCCTTCCAAAAGGTCCCCCATAGCACGTGGCTGCTCAGAATATGGGGGGGTATTATGTTTCCAATTAAAAACATCCGAACTTGAGAACGGGACTATTTGATAAGCTTGCATGACCCTGTTGTGTACGTCCAGTAGTGGAACCTGCCTTATAGGACACTCTAAGACCCCTCTCTCCTCCTCTTCTGATTCCCTTGCTTCCTGAACCCTGGTCTTGCTTCTGGTTCAGATTGGAGAAGCGGCTTGTCTCACACTGTGCCTTCTGTTTAAATCCGGAGAGCGCTCTATCACTCTTGCGGACTCAAAGGAGCTGCTCCTTTGCACTCTGGGGGGTTGCGCAATCAGCCCCCCTGAAGCTTCGGGGCCTTCATCTTCTCCCTCTTTGTCTTGGGGACGCACTATCATCCTGTCAACATTAGGGGTTGGCCATCTCGCTCCTTTCTCTACTTGTCTTGCTTCTTGTAAGGGATAATTAACTTCCATGGAGAGAGGGGCCTGATAAGCAGGCGGTTTCTCACAAAACGGGTTCCTTTCTGAACGGGGAACAGGGAATGTCACTGCAGCTTGTGGCTGAAATGAAGGGGCCGGAGCGGGAGGGGACGCTGCCATAGCTGACGGAAACGTCCCGCTTGAACCCGCAGTTGCCAGGCTCCCTAATTCGAATTGAAAAGTCATTGGGGAATTCACTGGAGTTGAAATTGGCGCAACGGGAACAGGAAGGAGTGCTTGGCTTGCCGGGAACGGCGAGGCGGGGACAGACGGGATTGGCGCAGTAGGAACAGCCGGGACCGCCTCAGATTGCGTCACGGCCGTTGACGTCATCTGAACGGCCGAGCCTGTCCCAAAGGTGGGGGACATGGCTGGAGCTTGTGCAGGGACGCTTAAACTTGCATAGAGCGGAGGCGCAGTAGCTTCCCCCGCTCCGGTTGGGGCAATTTGTCTCTCTCTTGGTCTTCTCCTTAAGGGGGGAAGATCTTCTTGCTCCGCCGGTAACACCGGAGGCTTTCTCCCTGCCTTTCTGTTCACAAAGCACCCTTTCTCCATTGGTCATTTGGATGAATTTCAAACAATAAGATTCAAGTTGTTTACACTTTCTCAAATCCCAGGACCCTGTGTTTGGCCAGCCAATCTCTCGGACGGTCGGCCAAACTTCTGTGCACAGATTTCTAAGTTCAAAAGCTTTCAGATCTTGGGGCTTTCCCTCTACTGCCAACAGACAAAACCTGTCCCAGTTATCTAACATACATTGCAAAGGGCTCTCTTTCTTCTGCTTTGATCCTGCACTCCCCATCTCTCTGGCCAAAGATCAAAACCCACTTCAGTGCTATCCCCCAACCCCAATGTGTGTTCCCTCAGTGTTAAGTGCTTGAAAGAAACTATACTTGCCGATTTCCTGAAGACCCCGGGACTCGCCTCTCGCCTCCCGTGTCACCACTCGATTTGCGTCGGCTCTCTTGGCGAACGGACCTGACGTCGCCTCCGACTCTCTCTGCGCGCTTGTGCCGGTTTGCTAGCCAAACGGCTGGGCACCTAGGAAGGTGTCCCCGGACTTTACAACTGCCGGCTCTCAAGTGGCTGCTTCCCAGCTGCCCCCCCGGGCTTCCTTCTGGTCTTTGAGTTCACCGGCAGCGTTAGTTGCAGCTTCTCGAGTCCACAGGCGTTGGTGTGGGACGAGCCAGGCAGCCGGTCAATGAAAAAAAAGGGAAAAAGGTGGGGCCCCAGCCACGGCCCTCCTGGGTCGTCTCACCTTCCTGCCTAGGAGCGAGCGCTGTCCTCAATGAGGACCGTGTTTTTCCTCACCACAGACCCGTCTAAATGCCTTTTGGATCACGTCGGGTCACCAAAATGAAGCCGCAAATTAGGGAGTCATGGAACTCCGAGTGGCAAATTTACTTTTACTAAGGCTACCTGGACGTGCGGGTACAAGGATGAGGAAAACTCACAACAACTGTGAAGTAGATGAAATCAAAATGGTTTATTGATGACACCAGCTGGTGGGTTTTTGCCAGCAGAACACGGCTGCAATCAGGGGCAAAAGGCCCCGGTCATTCTCAGTACAAAACATTTATACCCCAATGGAGGCATTTCGGATAAGCCCGCCCTTCTTCATAGATTTTACACAATCATAATTGGCTGGTGTCTCATGGCATTTCATTAATCCAATTAAACATTGCATTTCCATTAGCATCACATCTAAAAGTCCCACCTATGTATGAGAACAATAGTCATTTCTACGTTATTTCTTTCTCACAGTACATATCAGCAGCCAGGGACGTTCGTGTACTCGGTTTGCAACATTTCACATTCTGCCTCTCTGCCAACAAAGGATGGGGCTGAATCACTCCATACATGCGCAGTTCTTTCCCCTTTTTGGCACTAACATCTTCCATTAGCACATCCTGTACTGTTAGACCAATCTAAGCCCACCCTCGACCGGCTTCGGCCACTGGACGCAGATGCTGTTGACAAGATAGTAACTGCAGCTCGCCCTACCACCTGCTCCTCGACCCGTGCCCTCCTGGCTTGTTAGATCTTGCCTGGAGGGCTACGTGGCCTCTGTTGAAGATCATTAATAGCTCCCTTGAGCAAGGGTTTTTCAGAGTGCTTGAAAGAGGCGGTGGTGGCTCCATTACTGAAGAAACCATCATTGGACCCTGCGGTTCCCTCTCAACTACCGCCCAGTGTCGAATCTTCCGTACCTGGGCAAGGTAGTTGAGAGGGGCAGTAATGGAGCAGTTGCAGTCCTTCTTGGATGATGCAACATGGCTTGACCCCTTCCAGTCCGGCTTCCGTTCGGGCATGGGACGGAGACGGTCCTGGTCTCCATCACAGATCAACTCCGCTGCCAGCTCGACCAAGGCGGGTCTGCGCTGCTCGTGTTATTGGACCTCACGGCAGCGTTTGACACGGTCGACCACAATCTTTTGATCCACCGCCTGGCCATGGCTGGAGTGAGGGGACAGCCCTTAAATGGCTGGCCTCCTTTCTCCGCCAGCGGTCTCAGCGTGTGAGGAGGGGTGGGGTGGTCTCCGAGGGCTCCCCACTGTCTTGCGGGGTTCCTGCGGGGGCCATCCTCTCCCCTCTGTTATTTAACATCTACATGCAGCCGCTTGCACAGCTGGTGCGGAGTTATGGGCTGACCTGTCATCAATATGCCGATGACACTCAGCTCATTCTGAGGATGGGGGGCAGGCCGGAGTCCGTCCCCGATAATTTCCAGCACTGCCTTGAAGCCGTAACTGGATGGCTGCGAGCCAGTAGGTTGAGGGTGAATCCGCGAAGACGGAGATCTTGTGGCTGGGCCACCCGGGCGGGATGGGTGCCCGGCTTCCGACCCTGGACGGTGCGGCACTACAACCAGCGCCGTCAGTGAAAAGCCTTGGCGTCCACCTGGGCGCCCAGCTGACCATGGAGGCCCAGGTCTCCATGGCCAGCAAGGCTGCCTTCTTTCACCTCCGCCAGGCGAGGAGGTTGGCCCCCTATCTCTCCGGAATGACCTGGCCACGGTGATCCAAGCCACGGTCATCTCGAGACTGGACTACTGTAACGCGCTTTACGTTGGCCTGCCTATGTCGTCGATCCGGAAGCTCAAGCTGGTGCAGAACACCGCCGCCCGGCTCCTGTCTGGGGCCCCAGCAGGTTGCCGAATAACTCAATCTTGCGGGATCTGCACTGGCTGCCTATTGAGCACCGGTCGCCTTCACAGTGCTGGTTCTTACCTTTCAGGCCATTCACGGCCTGGGGCCAGCGTATCTGAGGGACCGTCTTGCCCTATATTGTCCACCGAGATCACTGCGGTCTGAAGAGACCAACCTGTTGGCAGTCCCATCTGCCAAAACAGCCCGTCTAACATCTACTCGCCGGAGGGCGTTCTCAGTGATAGCTCCTACGCTATGGAACGCCTCCCGGCTGAGGCCAGAGCCCTGAGGGACCTGCTCCCCTTCAGACGGGCCTGCAAAACCCATCTGTTTAGGCAGGCCTTTGGGAGTAGGCCCCCTACACCGCTGCTGTTTTAATCTGCCATTTTAATCTGTTTTAACTGTTTAATTGTATTGTTTGTTTTAAATTGTATTACTTGTACTTTGTTTTTTATGCTGTTCCCCTGGCACGGAGCCAGTGGTTTGTGAGCCGCCGCGAGCCCTTGGGAGTCGGCGGCGTAGAAATCGCAATAAATAAAATAAAATAAAATAAAATACGTTATCTCACGTTCGGCACAGAGTGCATATCAGCAAGTCACAGTATAGATTAGAAGCATCAATCACAGTGTTATTTTCACGGAACAAGTGCCTGCCTGATTCTTGGCACAGAAACCCACTTTTCAAAGCTCTACACGTGTGCAGCATCACTCTCTGACTGTACTCCTGCACGGAAAGTACCAAAAACCGCTTTACCGCCATAGCGTGTATATAAGGGATAGTAAGAGAATGTTGAGGGCTCTTGCCCTGAGACAGCAAGTTCTGTGGGCAGGTCCCATCAGCTGACGTGTAAATAAATTTTGGCTTCATTGCATTTCAGTACGGTTGTTACGTTTTCTCTCGTTCCTGTGCTCG
>JARBWK010003248.1:0-12871 GCA_030556195.1 Anolis apletophallus | reverse complement strand
TGCTTCAGAATAAGATGGAAAATGAAATGAAATGGAGCTCAGACTTCCTGTGTACAAGAGGACAGGGACTGCTTGTCCGATGCATTCTTCTTTCATCCTACCTGTTTTTTGTGGTGCTGGAGGAGCCTCAAAGCCCCATCCTCTTACCACCCCCTTTCCTAAACTCTGGTTTTTTGTTTCCCTGGGAGAAGGAGTGAGAAACGGGAGAAGGAGATGGGAATGGGAAACCAGACCAGTAGCGCGGATATGAACAAAAAATGAAAGCTATGCCTGCTTTGATTCTGCTGCATGTCATTTTAGTTGGGCTGTGAGCAGACAGACACACATGTGCAAATGCACTGAATACTTGCCCCATTTCTACTTCTTTGTCATTGACAGCACTTCTTCTTTTCAGCCCTGAAATATTTTTCTTTGCAGTCTCCCTATCTGACCCCTTTTTATTTCCAGCCTACCTCTTCTGCCTTGCCTTTCCACAGTCCTTTATGCTCCTTGCCCATTCTTCTTGGTGAGATTTGTAATTTATCATTTATATCTTTTCTATTCATATTAAAGACACATGAGCCCTGCCCTCTCTTTCATGCAATAAGCATAGCACTGAGTAAGTTGAAAGAAAACTGCTAAAAGATCTGCGTTGTATATTATTTTATGATTTGTATTTTGTGTTAAACACTCTCTCCCTGAATCGATATTTTTAGTTAAAAGCAGCCTCAGGGTGCTGCTGCCTGAGAAAGATGGCTGTTTTCAACTAAAAACAGAATTTGTAGATCTGTGTCTAAGATTTTGTGTTACACCTACGTTTCACTAATGAAAACAGGATTCATGTGGCCAAGCAACGTGAATGTGCAGGGCAAGAGTCTGTCACTTTTTTCCTCTCCCGCTTCTTGAGTTAACAAAGGCCCCTTCCACACAGCTGAATAAAATCCCACATTATCTGCTTTGAACTGGAATATATGACAATGTGGACTCAGATGTCCCAGTTCAAAGCAGATATTGTGGGATTTTCTGCCTTGATATTCTGGGTTATATGGCTGTGTGCAGGAGCCCTGCGTGTCTTTGAACTTTGAATTCATTTTGCAGTAACAGAAATGAGGGGGAAGATGAGGAGAGAAATTGGGACATTTTAAAAGCAGTTCAATATTGGATTGACTGGGTTTGTCTTTTCCAAAGTGGGAGGATTTAGTAACATTGCCTTGTTATGACTAGAAGCTACTGTACTGTCTCTGAAGCTTCACGGAGCCCAGTAGATCTTTGTTTTTTCTTCACTTACNACCTATTGAACAGTCAGTAAACGAAATATCATCTTGATATGGTAGGAATCCACTCTACATATACCCCTAATTCATTATCTGGGTATCCCATGTGGTTTTTCTTATGGCACTCTGATTTTTGCAGAACTTAGAAATGTGACTTTTTCAAACTATGACCTCCAGAATGGTAAGTGACCATGCTGACTGGAAGATTTTTGGAAATTAAAGCCTAATATCAGAACATTTCTGATTCTACCAATTCTATTTAATAGAGGTTGTTTTTGTTAATTTTATGTTTATGGTTTTATGCAAATGTGCTATTGATTTTATATGTTCATGTATTGCATTTTATGTATTGTATGGCACCATCGTGTGCTATTTTGTAAGCTGCCCCGGGTCCCTAGCGTAGATGGTAGTGGGGTTTAAATAAAGATGATGATGATGATTAGAAACACAATAAGATTAGTACACAGCAAACAAGGTCACTATGCTGGCTGTTGTATTGGATCACATGTGGGAAACTTCCCAAGTGTCTAGGACTGTGTGATGTATCGGTGGATAATGCATACAGATCACAGTAGGATGGCCTTTTGCAGCTGACAGATGGTAATTTTGTCAGCATCGATTGTGTTTAAGTGCAGGCCAAGGTCTTTAGGTACTGCACCCAGTGTGCCAATCGCCACTGGGACCACCTTTACTGGCTTGTGCCAGAGTCTTTGCAGTTTGATCTTTAAATCCTCGTATCATGTCAGCTTTTCCAGTTGTTTCTCTTCAATCCTCCTGTCACCTGGGATTGCAACGTCGACAATCCATGCTTGGCTTTTTAACATGGTCGTGAGGTCAGGAGGATTGTGCTCCAAAACTCTGTCAGTCTGAATTCGGAAGTCCCTGAGTAGGTGGTTATTATTATAATTATTATTATTATAATTTCACTGACACAAAATACAGTATGTCACAGCAAACGAGATATATATGCTGGATTTCATATCACAGAATCATAAGTTCAACACTTCCCAAGCGTCTAGGACTGTGTGTTGTATTTTTGCATGATGTGCGCATATCCAAGTAAGGTGGCCTTTTGCAGTTGACAGATCGTGATTTTGTCAATGTTTATTGTTTCCACATGCTGACTGAGATCTTTTGGAATGGCACCCATGCGCCAATTACCACTGGGACCACCTATACTGGGTTATGCCAGAGCCTTTGCAGTTCAGTTTTGAGGTCCTGATATTGGCTGAGTTTTTCCTGCTGTTATTCCTCAATGTTTTTCATTTAATATTATTATTATTATTATTTCCAAGGTTTGGGCATGTTGAAACAGCCAGAGCAAACTGGGTAACAAAGCCACTGCATTTGAATCCAAATTCTTTTTGAGGATGTAGCACCCATGGGCCCGCTCGTGCCACTGGGGGGGGGGGGTGACGCGCCGGGGGTCCCGTTGGCATTGGGACCCGCACAGGCTGGAAGGGACTCGGAGGATGAGTTGGAAGGCCCAGAGCAAGATTGGTCAGCCGTACCTTTGCCCAGTTCACCTGTAGAGAGTTTAGCCTGGGATCTCGAGTGGGAGCATTCTCCCGGGGAAGGAGCGGACCAGGTGGAGATGGGAGGCAGCGAAGCAGATAGCGGAGATAGTTATGAATTCCCAAATGGCCGAGGTTCCCAAGAGCTGGCCGGGCAGCAGATGGAGGCTAGCGGCTGGGAAACTCCGGGGGAGGCTGCTTCTCAGGAAGATAGCGATACTGGACTGGAAGAGCGGGCCGTTCTCACAACAGGCGCAGGGACATAGAGGAGGGCAGGAGGAGCTGGCATCTGTCCCTAGACCGTCACCGTTCGGAAAGTAGAGACTGGAGACGCCGGGCCCTAGATCGTCGGGGTTCCAGGCCGAGGGATTAAGAACGGCCCCGTGGGAACTGATCGTCAGTTCTCCGGCCACGTCTTCCCTGAATAGACGCGAGCGGAGTGGGACCACAAGCCAGCCGTGGTCATCAAGCCTTGCCTTGCCTTTGCCTTGTTTCTTGAGCCGCAGCGGTTTGCGGCACCTTGCCCTGTTTCCTGATTCGCATTGATTTGCGAAGCCTAGCCCTGTTTCCTGATTCGCATTGAATTGCGGAGCCTTGCCACGTTTCCAGCTTATTTGCTACTTACTTTGGACTACTTGCTAAACACCTTGGACACTTGCCTATTATTGGACTATTTACTCTTTGGAACTGTTTTTATATACTCAATAAAGTAGTTAGCCTTCAGTACGTCTCTGTGTGTGTGATTAAGGGGCCCGCCAGGTCCGTGATTGTGACAGCTGGCCGGAGAACTCCCAGAACCCCTTATCACACCACGGGACGCCGCTCGGGACGCTGCAAGAAGCGCTCCACGGCCGTGGTCGCCATGGCTAACCTGACCGATGCCCAAGTGCAAGAGATGCAACAAGAATTGGTGGAGTTTTTGTTTGCCAACTGGAACTTTATTTCGAGCAACGCCCCAACGAGTTCGCCAACGATCGAGCCCAGGTGGTTTTTGTTTACAACCTGATGGAAGGGACAGCGCAACGTGGGCCACCGTTGATCCGGGCGCAGTCCCCCATACCAACACGCTGCGGGCTTTCCTAGATGCAATCAGGGCAACATGGGGGCTCCTGTCAATGAAGAACTCGCCGAGAGGGATTTGGCTCGGCTGACGAGCAAGGATCTATCCCTGTCCCAGTACATCTCCCGTTTTCGAGTTCTGGCTTCCCAGACGCAGTGGGGTCTGCCGGCGTTGCGGTATCACTACATTGCGGGCTGCCTTCGAACTGCAACAGGAGATGTTAAAACACCCCGGCCCGCGGATCTGGAGGCTGCCATCACCTTGAGCCTTCGTATGGAAGCAGGACTGCAGACCAGGAGGCGGTGGGACAAGGGCATGATGGAAAAACCGGTGGCACGGAAGGAAGGGGCTGGACAGTTTCAACCCCGGCAATTGCCAGTGCCGGCCGGCCTGGATGACCCGGAGCCCATGCAGTTGGGGACAGTTCGGCCCAAAGTAGACCAAGCGGAGAAGGCACGGCGTCAGCGCCTCAACTTATGCTGGTACTGCGGGGGGGCTGGACATTTTTCTAAGGAGTGCCCCCAGAAACCGCGTGGAAAGACTCCTCGGGCCTCTGCCGCCCTCGGAGGGGCCCCAGAGCCCGAAGAAGCCCTTCAGGCGGCGGGGGAAGGGACCGGGTGTAAGAGGGTTCGCTCACTCGGCCGATGTCGCTAACCTCCCCCCTGAACCCAAGACTGGACAATTGTTCCTTGTAATGGTCAGTTTGTGGTCGCCCGAGAAGGGGCCGATGATGGTCCATGCCATGATTGACTCGGGAGCGACCAACAACTTCATTGATGCAGACTATGCCAAGTCCGCTGGATTAAAATTTCTTGATCTCCAAGAGCCCAAGGGTGTCCAGACTATTGATGGGAGAGTTCTGAAAACGGGGGCTGTAACTCAGTATACAGCTCCTACCAGGATGTGGACTAGCTCCCATAAAGAGGACATTTCTTTCCTTGTGACCAAGCTCCCAGATTTCCCCATTGTCCTGGGCATTGTGTGGCTCGCGCCCACGACCCCCAGATCTCCTGGCAGAAGGAGGCGGAACGCTTGCCTCCCCACCGGCCCTATGACTGTGCCATTGAACTGCAACCGGGGGGCCCCAATCCCGCGGGAGACTCTATCCTCTCTCGGAACCAGAGCAACAGGCTCTCCGAGATTTCCTGGATGAGAATCTGCGGAAGGGGTTCATTCGGCCCTCCCAATCCCCGGCAGGGGCTCCGATTCTTTTCGTCAAGAAGAAATCGGGGGAGTTG
Source organism: Anolis apletophallus (assembly GCA_030556195.1). Taxonomy (NCBI): domain Eukaryota; kingdom Metazoa; phylum Chordata; class Lepidosauria; order Squamata; family Anolidae; genus Anolis; species Anolis apletophallus. The sequence goes on along the minus strand of JARBWK010003248.1, from coordinate 7,806 downwards.
CGGCTTTGCAATGACTACAGGGAACTCAACAAGATCACGATCCGGAATCGTTATCCCCTGCCCTTGATCCCCGAGCTCTTGGAGCGGATGCGGGGAGCTAAGGTGTTCACTAAACTGGACCTGAGGGGGGCTTACAACCTTGTCCGGATTCGCCAGGGTGATGAATGGAAGACGGCCTTCCAGACCAAGTGGGGCAGTTTCGAATACCTGGTGATGGGATTCGGTTTGTGCAACGCTCCAGCATGTTTTCAACATTTCATGAATGACATTTCCGAGACCTGTTGGACCGCTATCTGGCGGTCTACCTAGACGACCTGCTGATTTTTTCTCCGGATCAGGCGACCCATGATCGCCATGTCAAGGAAGTGCTCCAGAGACTGAGGGCCCACGGGCTCTATGCTAAGCTGGAGAAATGTGCTTTTGACTTGCGTGAGGTGGACTTTCTGGGCTACCGTATCTCTCCTACGGGCATTGCCATGGATGACAACAAGGTCCAAGCCGTGGTCGACTGGGCACCCCCTGCCAGCAAAAAAGACATTCAAAGATTCCTGGGCTTTGCCAACTACTACAGAAAGTTCATTCCTGACTTTGCCAAGTGGGCCGATCCGATCACCCAGTGTTTGCGGGGAAAGGTGCCGTTCCGGTGGACTCCGGAGGCGGATGTGGGTTTCTGCAAGTTGAAGCAGCTGTTCACCACTCAGCCGCTTTTGCAGCACCCCAACCCCGCACCCCCTTTCATCGTCCAGGCCGATGCTTCGGATGTGGCGGTGGGAGCGATCCTGCTACAGCCTCAGGGGACGGACCTGTTGCCCTGTGCCTACTATTCCCGGCAGCTGACGGCTCCGGAAAAGAACTACACCATTTGGGAGAAGGAACTCTTGGCCATCAAGGTGGCCTTTGAAGTCTGGAGACACCTGCTTGAAGGGGCCAAGTTCCCGGTGGAGGTTCACACCGACCACCGGAACTTGGAGCATCTGAAATCCCAGCGCAAATTGAACCAGAGGCAACAGAGATGGTCCCTGTTCTTTGAGCGATTCAATTTCCGCATTCACTATGTGACCCCCAAGCAGACCAAGCAAGCTGATGCGCTGTCCCGAAAGCCGGAGTACGTTCGTGAGGGCGACGGGCCGTCCGAGGCCCGGTTGCTTAAAGCGGAGAACTTTGCGGCTGCTCGGGCGCTTCCTGTCAACCCTCCAGTGGCCCCGCCAGCTCCTGTTGACAAGAGACCCTTGAGTGTGCGTGTCCAGGCTCGCCAGCGGACCGATCCGTGGGTACAGGACCAACTGACCAAGGGGCCTCCAGCCCCTTTCCAGGTAAAGAACGGGGTGCTTTACCACCGGGACTCTGTCTATGTTTCCCCTGGGCCCGAGCGGGCGGACATTCTCAAGCTTTGCCACGATAGCCGGGCCGCAGGCCATTTTGGACTGTTCAAGACTCTGCAACTGGTCCTACGGGACTTTTGGTGGCTTAAAGTGCGGAGGGATGTGGAGGACTATGTGGGATCCTGCCCTGTGTGTCATCGGGCTAAGAACCAGGGGGGGCAAGCCGGCCGGTTTGCTCCAGCCGTTCCGACCCCTCTGCCCCTTGGAAGATGATTTCGGCCGATTTCATCACCGACCTCCCCAAGTCCAAGGGCTTCACCACGATATTGGTCGTAGTGGACTGTTTCACCAAGATGGGACACTTCATCCCCTGTGTGGGGGTGCCCACTGCCAAAGAGACTGCTGATATGTTTGTGCAACATGTGTTTCGGCTGCATGGACTTCCTCAGAGCCTGGTGACTGACCGGGGCACCCAATTCACTTCCCAGTTCTGGAAGGCTGTCCAGAAGTTGCTGGGGATTGATGTGCGGATGTCCACGGCTCATCACCCGCAGACCGATGGCCAGACCGAAAGGGTCAATGCCACCTTGGAACAGTACCTGCGCTGCTATGTCAACTATCAGCAGAACAATTGGGCGTCCTTGTTGTCCCTGGCAGAGTTTGCTTACAACAATGCGATGCAGGAATCCATCAAAGAGACTCCTTTCTTTGCTAACTATGGACACCACCCTCGGTTCTACCCGCCGGTGGACCCGTCCGGAGACGTTTCCGAGGCTAAGGATTGGCTTCGAGAGCTCACTGCACTCCAAGACTTGCTACGCACTCAATTGGACCAGGCGAAAGCTGACTACAAGCGGATGGCTGATCGGCGGCGCCAGGAGGGTCCTGACATCCTTGTGGGAGACAAAGTTTGGCTGTCCACCAAGAATTTGCCTACGCAGCGACCCAGCCGCAAGCTGGACGCACGATTTTTGGGTCCCTACAAAGTTTTGGAGAAGGTGGGGCCCGTGTCCTTCAAACTACAACTCCCAGCGGACATGAAGCTCCACCCGGTGTTTCATCGTTCGTTGCTCCGCCCGGCGAAGGGGGTGCGGCCTGACGTGACGCAGCCGCCTCCTCCCCCCGTGATGCGGGAGGGCGGAGAGGAGGTCGAGGTGCAGGACATCTTGGATGCCCGCCTCCGTTACAGGAAGTTGGAGTACTTTATTGACTGGAAGGGTTTTGGCCCGGAAGAACGTGCTTGGGTCAAGGCTCGAGATGTTCACGCCCCGGAGTTGGTGGCTCGTTTCCACCGCAAGTATCCGGACAAGCCCAAGCCCCGGGGGCGGCCCAGGGGGGGCCCTGAGGGGGGGGATAGTGTAGCACCCATGGGGCCGCTCGTGCCACTGGGGGGGGGCGCCGGGGGTCCCGTTGGCATTGGGACCCGCACAGGCTGGAAGGGACTCGGAGGATGAGTTGGAAGGCCCAGAGCAAGATTGGTCAGCCGTACCTTTGCCCAGTTCACCTGTAGAGAGTTTAGCCTGGGATCTCGAGTGGGAGCATTCTCCCGGGGAAGGAGCGGACCAGGTGGAGATGGGAGGCAGCGAAGCAGATAGCGGAGATATTTATGAATTCCCAAATGGCCGAGGTTCCCAAGAGCTGGCCGGGCAGCAGACGGAGGCTAGCGGCTGGGAAACTCCAGGGGAGGCTGCTTCTCAGGAAGATAGCGATACTGGACTGGAAGAGCGGGGCCGTTCTCACAACAGGCGCAGGGACATAGAGGAGGGCAGGAGGAGCTGGCATCTGTCCCTAGACCGTCACCGTTCGGAAAGTAGAGACTGGAGACGCCGGGCCCTAGATCGTCGGGGTTCCAGGCCGAGGATTAAGAACGGCCCCGTGGGAACTGATCGTCAGTTCTCCGGCCACGTCTTCCCTGAATAGACGCGAAGCGGAGTGGGACCACAAGCCAGCCGTGGTCATCAAGCCTTGCCTTGCCTTTGCCTTGTTTCTTGAGCCGCAGCGGTTTGCGGCACCTTGCCCTGTTTCCTGATTCGCATTGGATTGCGAAGCCTTGCCCTGTTTCCTGATTCGCATTGAATTGCGGAGCCTTGCCACGTTTCCAGCTTATTTGCTACTTACTTTGGACTACTTGCTAAACACCTTGGACACTTGCCTATTATTGGACTATTTACTCTTTGGAACTGTTTTTATATACTCAATAAAGTAGTTAGCCTTCAGTACGTCTCTGTGTGTGTGATTAAGGGGCCCGCCAGGTCCGTGATTGTGACAGAGGAAATCAAAGACTTTATAAAAGCATACTTTTAAATGTCATAGGGCCAGCCCTACCATCAAACAGGGTAACTCAACCCTTTCAGGCAACCAATTTTGGAGTTTCCTGAAGAATAAAATAATATTTATTTATAATTTATTGCCAAAGATGGGCTTGACCTTTGTGGGATTTCTGTTTGAGAAATGTAGAAATAGCCTATCTGACCTTGGCTTCTATGCGTCTTCACTTGAGTGTGATTTGCTATTCTCCTTCAAGGAACAGAATGCCTTCAGCTGGCTGACGGTCTCAGACAATCTGCCACTCTAAGATATGAACAGGTAATCAAACCAGTTTTTGAATCTGAAACATGGAACTCTGTCCAAGGTTTATTGTTCTGTTTTGATGCTGCAAAAAACAATTGTATGCACTACTCAAAATGGATCACATGTACCTGCAGACTTAAATTGCAGAAGTTAAAAGGTTTAATCATATTTGTATTAAAGTCCGAAGGATATATTACATTACAAGCAATACTTGTAATACTTGCAATGCTTGACCAAGAAGCCTCATGAAACTTAAATAGCCCAAATCACATACGTGACTGAATATACCACTGGTTCTTCTCTCAAGCCTCTAATATAGATCTCTAATATTCTTCTGGAATTAACATGTCTTTGACTGAAACCATGTGTCCCATTTACAAGCATTGACTTTAAAAAAATTGTGGCTTTGAACAAGAAAATATTTCAAATATTTGTGCAATTAAAATGAAAGCTCTTTTCTGAAACTCGGAAAGCTGCCAGCCCGTCCTTCATATTTACATTGCATCTCAGCATGTCAGAGTGTGTTATGACTGGGTGATGCCTTTATTTCTTTCCACAGCTATAACATTCTTTAACACATTTCGTTTGTCCTGTTGATTGATTACCAAATCAGCCCCAGTCCCATTAAAATGGCCACTTGTGGGTAAGTCCTCCATGTAAATATCTGTAGCATTTCAACTCAACTTTCCAGTTTGTTTCAACACAGTAACTGACTGCACAACATTATAGTTCTGTATGATGTTTTCATCTGCTCTACCACACCCTCCCAATTCTCGGATTTCTGCCTGTGTCTGCCGAGGCCCTGCTCTCCTCCCTTTCTTTATACATTGCTAGTTCATAAACATACGCCTTAAGAACAAATCATGAAGCCAAGTTGGTTCAGAGAAACAGTTTTATTGGAATGAATTTGTAAACCAGCACTGCAGAGAATAACAGAGACACCCAACCACTGTAACCACTGTTGATCAAAGATGTTTTCTTCTTTCCCCACTTTCCAACTCCACAGTTATAGCGCTATGGCTCCAAGTTAATACACCGTCATATTACACTTTCATGGCAATCTCCTATACAACCCTGGTAATTGTAATTTATGAAGGTGTATTTACAATTTTCTGCCAGAAAACTCTAGTGCTCTACAAAATTACAAGATTTAGCATTCCTGGCAGATAAAATAGGACCATGGTGTTAGGACATTAACCTGCCATTACGTGTGCAAGGGTGACACACCTCGCATCAAGAAATAACACAGACACAAGTGGTTAGATGAAAATGGCCACAACTCAATTTATTGAAAACAGGAACAAAGGGTTGGCAGCCATGCATGGGTCCTGGATCAGGGTCGGACAGCCCCCACGAATGTCCAAAGGCATTTGCAAGGCTGGGGTGCGAGCTGCCCAATGCCTGTCCATGGAAACTCGGCACCCCAGAGGGCCTGGGCGTTATCCCCCCTTACAACCAAGGGGGCGATAAGCCAACCTGATCCAGGGGCCATGCCACATGCCATATGCCAAACACGGAGTTGTGACAATGAACATAATAACGCATAACCATGAACAGTGCAATAAAGAAGTAAGTAAAAGACAAAAAGGAAACCACAAGCAATGCAAAAGTAGGGAGGGTGGGAGGAAAAACCAGACTGGCTCCAGCGTGTGGCCTGAGCAGTCCCGGGCAGCCTTAAGTAAGCTGCCTGAACGGAAGTGCAGGCCGGTCGGCTGCAAGGAGGGGGCGGGGCAGGGCCAGCCCCATCATTGGTCGGCAGGCTTTGATGGCGGGAAACCTTCCCCCCACCCCAGGGGCTTCTGGGGAGAAGAAGCCCTTCTCCATCACCAAAATGGCGATGAGGGCAACCCTGTCCCACACCAGCTCGGCCGGTAAGTAAGTCGGCCAAGCCCCTTCCACTCACATTGATTGTTCATACATACCATGTTGAGTACCTTGATACTGCACCTCTCTTCAGTAGCGCAGTTGCACCAATTCACCATTCCATTGTCCTATGATCATAGTTTCTCACACTCTCATAACCACACCTTCCTGTACTAGTGTGGTTCCTTATTTTTAAATTATTTTTAATTTTGGTGCAATTGTGCACTTTCAGTATTATAAACAAAGTAAGGGCAAAATATGTATGAAATAAATAAAGCAGGCAGCTTGGGTAAAGGAGGAGAATCCCATCTCCTGATGTCACTTTACTGCCAGTATGCCAGTACAGAGGTAGAAGGGGCCCATTGTTTCAAGGTAGGTCATAGGAACATTACAGGATTGGGAGTTATTGACAGGTTTTGTCCATTAATAATTAGGTATGGGGGAATCATGGAAGAGAGGCAAACCAGCAGTGGGATGGTGGCAGTCCAACTACAATGATGCTTTAATTGCCTTATATGATTAAATCCAAGATAAAGAGAGCAGTCTAGAAGGAGAAGATAAGCTTCTTCCTTGCCCAATTCTCATCTTCTTTCAGGTAAACATTGGTGTTGAGATGGGCACTTGCAGTCATCTTAGCCAGTGAGATGAGCACTTGAAGTAATCTTGAACCAAAAAGCATAGCTCCCAGTCCTTCCCATTGACCAATGGGAAACTTTTCATAGGATATCAAAAGGGCAGCCTTTGATGTAAGTCTAGCTGCTCGATTTTCTCAGTGCAATTTGAGGCAAGCCAGTGAGGCTGACTTAGTATTTGCTATGCATACTCAATAGCTGCCTTCTCTCAGTATGTCTTTATCATGCATTTAATTAAAACCACCTCTACTACTGGACTCAGTGAAGTTGTTGTCTCCAATGGAAATTAGTTGCTGGGAGGTAGCAGATAGATACTGAAGAAAAGACACCATCTTGCAAGCCTGCTGCCTCCTGATGAACTGATAAAGAGTATTGCTCCACTCCCAATATTGATGACACCTTCAATAACTACTCCAGAGACAGATTTTTTGTGCATGTAATGGGGGTGGGAGTGGAGAGTGCCGCCTTTTTATTCATCCCTGGCAGCAAAGTGCATTGTAACAGGTCTGACCTCAGTGTACTTTCTAAATTGTACTGTTGTGCCGAATTAGTTAATTGTTTGTACATCTTAGTGCTAGTTGATTCTACAACATTGTTTCAACCACTCCCTCTCCCCTGCCCTGCTCTTGTCCATTTCTCTGATGCACTCAATATCATCAGTCCAGGTGCCTCCACTTTGGTGACCCATGGGCACTGCTAAGGTAAGTTAGACAGCGGCAGATTTTGAGTGTTGAGCAAATTGCCACTGCTCACACATGCAGTCACCATGCAGGTTTGGTGACTGCTGATGTAGCTGCCATGCAGTTCCCACACAGGCTCAGGAACTGGCAGAATCGTTACTTCCAAGGCCAATCTGGAGTAGCCCATTCTAGATGAGCATCAGGGTAAGATGCACCCTGCTAAGATGCACCCAAGGACTTGGTTATCTCACTAACTTGGTTGTCTCTCTAACTGCTAAGAAGGTGATTGGGAAGACAGGTGGACAAATGTCAGCAGCATGCTTGAAGAAGCAAAGATCACCAGCAATGAAGCAATGGTCCTCTGCCATCAACTCTGCTGGACTGGCCATGTTGTCCGAATGCCTAATCACTGTCTCCCAAAGCAGTTACTCTACTCTGAACTCAAGAATGGGAAATGGAATGTTGGTGGGCAGGAAAAGAGATTTAAAGATGGGCTCAAAGCCAACCTCAAAAACTGTGGCATAGGCACCGAGAACTGGGAAGCCCTGACCCTCCAGCACTCTAACAGGAGGTCAGCTGTGACCAGCAGTGCTGCAGAATTCAAAAAGGCATGAATGGAGGGTGAAAGGGAGATGCATGTTAAGAGGTAGGGCTGTTTCGACTTCGATACTTCTGAATTTTGGAAGTTTTTGCCTACTTCCAACTTTTGAAGCAATTTCAAGATCAGCCCTCCCAACA
>JARBWK010003247.1:0-12871 GCA_030556195.1 Anolis apletophallus | reverse complement strand
AATTGTTCTCCACTTTACCTGGATATTTATGTACTTTGACTCTAATTTAAAAATTATATTTAAAAACATCGAGAGGATAGGAAAACATCAGAAAGCGCTCCTTACACAAATAAAAATGCCAGATCGTGGGGGCCGTAGGGACGAGATACGAATTCTTCCCACTGTAGGAACCTCCGTAGCAACTCATCAGGTTCGCGGATGTGTGCGATTTTTTTAGAACCGTCCAGAATTCCAGGGAAGAGAGAAATCGATGTTACATTGAGCTCAGAAAATATCTGAAAAGATATTGCGAGGGGGGACAAATCTCAAAAAAAATTCACTTAAGGCAGTAATATTATTTAAGGACCCAGCTGCCTACCACTGAATCACATTTACTAAATTTCACCGAATCACACTTCAACCAGTAACTGAGTGTTTCCCACCCCTGTTCCACGGCACACTACTGTTCATTGAGGGATCACCTGGTGTGCCTCCTAAAACCTCTCCCCTTTCTTCCCCTCTCCCTGCCAAAGGTCCGGGCGGCGGTGAAGAAAAAGAAGAAGAAGGGGCGCGCCGCCTCCTTCGGCCGTTCCCCAGCCAGCCAGCCCTCAACTTCGAACGGAGGCGGAAGTGGAAGTGCGCTTGTCTGGGCGCATATGAAGGAAGCCGAAGGATCCAGCTGCTCCCCGGTGCCCCGGCTCGGCCCTGCTATGTCCCAGGTGAAGCCCGAAGGAGCACCCTCCCTCGGCCCCCAAAGCCCTCGGGGAGGGGCCTCAGCCTTCTCCCAAATGTCAAGGTCTATTTCCCTGAACTCCATCTGTGTTCAGATTTGGGCATATTGATTATTCATGCCAAGTTTGGTCCTGATCCAACATTGTTTGAGTCCACAGTGCTCTCTGGATGTAGGTGAACTACAACTCCCAAACATCAAAGTCTATTTCCCCAGCTCCATCTGTGTTCACATTTGGGCATATTGAGTATTCATGCCAAGTTTGGTCCTAATCCAACATTGTTTGAGTCCTCAGTGCTCTCTGGATATAGGTGAACTACAACTCCAAAACTCAAGTCAATGCCCACCAAACTCTTATAGCATTTTCTCTTGGTTATGGGAGTTCTGTGTGGGAAGTTTGTGTCTTTGCCATTCCTGCCAGGATATCTATGTTGTGTTAATCGAAACAGGCCCAGGTTTCACACTGAGTGTACAAATACACATTTAAAACATATTAACTATATGTATTACTGTGTTAGAGTGTCGTTTTGTGTCATTGGTTGGTGGTGTGCCCCAGGATTTTGTAAATGTAAAAGTGTGCTGCAGCTCAAAAGGTTAGGGATACTGCAGTAACCCACTGTGTTCATCACATTAGATTGGGTTCAAGTGTAGGGTAGAGCATTCTTCCATGCTTTTAAGCGCAGGGGCCAGTCTTCCCATGTGATTCTATGCCGGAGGACCAAGAAATTCCTTAAGAGGAATTTTTAATCCCAGTAAAAATGTTAGTAATGTTTACTTAGTCATGTCCCCTGTGGTGCAGCTGGCTGGGAGTCAGCTGCATAATATCTTATACTGAACAGAAGGTCATGAGTTGAAGCCTGCCCGGGTCGGGTGAGCTCTCGACCAAATTTGTGTCGCTCGTTGGCCTGCAACACCGAAAGACAGTTGCATCTGTCAAGTAGAAAAATTTAGGTACCACCTTGTGGGGAGGCTAATTTAACTGATATACGAGGCCATAAAATCTCCAGGAAGTACGCAAAGAATGAAGGAATGCAACAGCTCCCCTGGTGGCCAGATGCTGGAATGTTAAATTGCCTCTGAGTGTCTGTCCATGTATGTTGTGTGTCTATGGCATTGAATGCTTGCCTGTATATGTACATTGTAGTCCGCCCTGAGTCCCTTGCGGGGTGAGAACGGCGGAATATAAATGATGTAAATATAATAAAATTTTCACAAGAATACTGGAGTTCTCCTGTACCGTATAACTAATGTTAGTTATTGTTGATATATATAATTTAGATACCTAATTTTAGCAAACACGTAATGTCAATGACATTGCTGTGCTGTGAATTTTTGTGGGCTGTATGGCCATGTTCCAGAAGCATTCCTCCTGACGTTTTGCCCACATCTGTGGCAGGCATCCTCAGAGAGGTTGGGAAGTGTGTTGGAAACTAGGCAAGTGGGATTTATATATCTGTGGAACGTCCAGGGTGGGAGAAAGAACTTTTGTCTGTTTGAGGCAAATATGGGATGATGCAATTGGCCACCTGATTATTTATTTATTTTTAATTTAATTTTTATTTACAGTATTTATATTATGCCTATCTCGCCCCACAGGGGATTCAAGTGATTTTACAATGTACATATACATGTAAACGTTCAATGCCATAGACACACAACATATAGACAGACACTCAGAGGCTTTTTAACATTCCAGCTTGGCCATGCAGGGAGCTCAACTCGCCCCTCGGATTCTTTGCATACTTCCTGGAGATTTTTATGGCCTCATAAATCAAAGTTAAATTAGCCTCTCCAAAAAATTGTACCCCCAATTTCCTACTGACAGTGCAACTGTCTTTCTCGAGCTGCAAATTGATTAGCATTCATTGGCCCTGCAGCTTCAACGCCTGGCTGTTTCCTGCCTGGGGGAATCCTTTGTTGGAAGGTATTAGCTGGCCCTGATTTGTTTCCTGTCTTAAATCCTATTTTCTGAGTGTTACTTTATTTTATAAACTGATTTTATTGTGTTTTAAATGCTGTTTGTGATTATGTCTTATACTTGTTGTGAACCACCCTGAGCCTATTGGGAAGGGCGGTATAAAAGTTGAAATAATAAATTAAATAAATAAATAACTAATTTACTGTCCTGGTTTTAGAGGGTTTTTTAACACTGGTAGCCCAGATTTTGATCATTTTTATGGTTTTCTTCCTTTCTGTTAAAATTGTCCACGTGCTTTGATTTCAATGGCTTCCTGTGGTGTGACATGGAAGTTGTTAGAGTGGTCCAGCATTTCTGTGTTCTTTCATAATATGCTGTGTCAGTTAGTTAATCAGGTGCTCTGCTATGGCTGACTTATCTGGCTGAATTAGCCTGCAGTGCAGGGGTGCTCAGAATGGTGATCGGGATCACCAGGGTGATCTTCGGGCCTCATCCTGGTGATCTCAGGCCCCTGACCAGGTTTTTGCTGTTGGTCCTCTTCACACGCCCTGCACACTGCAAAGAAGTCCTCCGTCGTTGCTCCTCCCGCTCCTGCTCGCGCCTCCAAAAGCTCCAGAGTCCAAGAGGCAGAATGGGCCCCCTCTTTTGGATTCCTCCTCCGTCCGTCCTTCTCCAGCCACTCAGAGTCGTAGGAGACCAAGGGAGGCCTGGATGACGCGATGCATGGCTGGCCCATGCATGCGCGCAGAAGCGCCCATTTGCCTCTTGGACTTCTCATGAGTCTTGGAGGCGCACGCATGCTGGCGGCATGTAAAATAGAGCAACGATGGAGGAGGAGGAGGAGGAGGACGCTTTGGGGCTTTCCTTACCGCATCTCAAGGTCGGTCTTTTTACTTTGGGGTGGGTGCTTGATTGTTTTTGTGGCATGTCTCTTGTTTTATTTTAATGTTTAAAATGGCACAGCTCCAAAGCCTCTGCTTGCTTTGTTCCTTGAGAAATATATGTTGGGAATATGGAAATGTGGGAGAAATTGGGTGGTTGGATGTATTTTTGCATGCCCCTTTGTTTACCTTGCTGAGTATTAAATGGCCTTACAGTTCAAAAGCCTCTCTTCTTACTTTCTGGCTGATAATATGTGTGGTAATATGGCAGTGTGGGAGAAATGGGGTGGTTGGATGTATTTTTGCATGCCCCTTTGTTTACCTTGCTGAGTATTAAATGGCCTTGCAGTTCAAAAGCCTCTCTTCTTACTTTCTGGCTGATAATATGTGTGGTAATATGGCAGTGTGGGAGAAATGGGGTGGATGTATATTTATGCTCTGTTTTATATTGTTGTTATTAAATTGAAATGTTGATGTTTTATAAGTTAATTTTATGTAAACTGCCCCGAGAGCCTGCTGGAAGAAGCTGATTTTATAAAAATGAATAAGAAATATAAATAAATAAATAAGAAAATAGTTATACGTTTTACATTTCTGGGTAGGTGATCTTTGGGACTTGGTTTTTTAATCAGTAGCTCCCATGCTGAAAAAGTGTGAGCACCCACGTTGCAGTGCCTTTCATGTTCACTATTAGGGTTCGAGCAATGCTGCTGCGTTGGGTGGTCCTTAAGGAGACTTGTCCACAGCTACATGGTTTACGGTTGTAGCACCGCAGTTCTCGTTCGTGCCTGGAGGGCAAGGAATAGGTCCTGGGGTTCCTTTAGCATTAGGGCCTGCAGCAGCAGAGTGGATTCTGAGGATGAGCTAGATGACTGGGGTGAAGACAGGGGCCCCGCCCGGATGGGCCGTAGTCTCCCACAGAGCTTGGCATGGGATGAAATGTTGTTTGGGCCCAGCTTAGATTCCACGATCACCAGGTGGGAGATGGGAAGCAGCGAAGGGAGTTATGAGCACCCGGGGAGGAATTCCCAAGAGCCGAGAATGTAAACATGGACGAATCCGAGTGGAAAGTGCCAGGGAGGAAAGTTCTCAGGAAGATAGCGACACAGCTGCCGGAGGCAAGGTCGGCTCCTTCGATAGGAGACGGACATTGAGTCTAGCAGGAGGGCTTGGTCAAGAGTCCTAGATGGGCCGAGGTCCGTGAGCAGAGATTGGACGAAGGAGCCTAGGCGTCGCGGACCTCGGCCCGGCGACGGGGGATTAAGTATAGGGCCGGGAACGCATCCTCAGTTCTCCGACCCCGTCTTTCCCCTGAATAGACGCTGGGCGAGTGGGACCACAAGACAGCAGTGGTCATCAAGCCTTGCCTTGCTCCTTTGCCTTGTTTCTTGAGCCGAGCGGTTTCAAGCACCTGCCCTGTTTCCTGATTGTGTTGGATTGCGGAACCTTGCCCTGTTCCTGATTCGCATTGGGATTGCGGAACCCTGTTCCTGGTTCGCATTGAATTGCGGAGCCTTGCCACGCTTCCAGCTTATTTGCTCGTTGCTGGACTAGCTTACCACCTTGAACACTTGCATATTATTGACTATTTACTTTGGAACTGTTATTATATACTCAATAAAGTAGTTAGCCTTCAGTACGTCTCTGTGTGTGTGATTAAGGGGCCATGAGTCCATTGATCGTGACAGCTGGGCCGGAGAACTCCAAGAACCCCTTATCACACCACGGGGCCGCCGGGGACGCCGCAAGAAGCGCCCACGCCCGTGTCGCCATGGCTAACCTGACCGATGCCCAAGTGCAGGAATTGCAACGAGAATTGGGTGAGCTGCGGGACCCGGGCCGGCGGCACTGGTGAGCCCACCTGGCCGCTTTAGCGGTAATCCGGCCCAGGTGGAGGTTTTGTTTGCCAGAGTGGAACTTTATTTGGGCACGCCCAACGAGTTCGCTTCAACGATCGAGCCCAGGTGGTTTTTGTTTACAACCTGATGAAGGGACAGCGCGTGGGTACCCCGCGTTGATCGGCACAGTCCCCATACTAACATCTGCGCGGGGCTTTCCTAGATGCAATCAGGGCAACATGGGGGCCTCTGTCAATGAAGAACTCGCCGAGAGGGATTTGGCTCGACTGACGAGCAGGATCTATCCCTGTCCCAGTACATCTCGTTTTAGTCCTGGCTTCCAGACGCAGTGGGGTCTGTCGGTACAGTATCACTACATTGCGGGGCTGCCTTGAACTGCAACAGGAGATGCAAACATCCCGGCCTGCGGATCTGGAGACCGCCATCACCCTGAGCCCATCGATGGAAGCAGGACTGCAGACCAGGAGCGGTGGGACAAGGGCGTGATGGAGAAACCGGTGGCACGAAAGGAAGGGGCTGGACAGTTTCAACCGGCAATTGCCAGTGCCGGCCGGCTCGGATGACCCGGGCCCATGCAGTTGGGAACAGTTCGGCCCAAAGTGGACCAGGCGGAGAAGGCACGGCGTCAGCGCCTCAACTTATGCTGGTACTGCGGGGGCTGGACATTTTCTAGGAGTGCCCCCAGAAACCGCGTGGAAAGACTCCGGGCCTCTGCCGCCCTGAGGGGCCCCCAGAGGCCAAGAAGCCCTTCAGGCGGCGAGGGGAAGGGACCAGCCGGGTGTAAGGAGGATTGACTCACTTACCGACGCGTCGCTAACCTCCCCCTGAACCCAAGACTGGACAATTGTTCCTTGTAATGGTCAGCGTGTGGTCACCCGAGAGGCCGATGATGGTCCATGCCATGATAGACTCGGGAGCGACCAACAACCTTCATCGATGCAGACTAATGCCAAGTCACTGGATTAAAAATTTCTTGATCTCCAAGAGCCCAAGGGTGTCCAGACTATCGATGGGAGAGTCCTGAAACGGGCTGTAACTCAGTATACAGCTCCTACCAGGATGTGGACTAGCTCCCATAAAAGAGGACATTTCTTTTCTTGTGACCAAGCTCCAGATTTTCCCATTACCCTGGGCATTGTGTGGCTCGCGCTCCCTACCCCCAGATCTCCTGGGCTAAGAGACAGCTAATTTTTCTTCGGACCATTGCCACTGCATGACGGCTCGGGCATGCCTGGCCCAAAGAAGTGGAGAATGTGGGCCACCCCTGCCAAGAAGTATGCCGTTTTTGGGATATCTTCAGTGAAAAGGGAGCGGAACGCTGCCTCCCCACCGGCCCTATGACTGTGCCATTGAACTGCAACCGGGGCCCTAATCCGCTGGGGAGACTCTATCCTCTCTCGGAACCAGAGCAACAGGCTCTCCGAGATTTCCTGAATGAGAATCTGCGGAAGGGTTCATTCGGCCCTCCCAATCCCGGCCGGGGCTCCGATTCTTTTCGTCAGAAGAAATCGGGAGTTGCGGCTACAATGACTACAGGGGAACTCAACAAGATCACGAACTGAATCGCTATCCCCGCCCCCTTGATCCCGAGCTCTTGGGCGGATGCGGAGCTAAGGTGTTCACCAAACTGGACCTGAGGGGGCTTACAACCTTGTCCGGATTCGCCAGGGTGATGAATGGAAGACGGCCTTCCAGACCAAGTGGGGCAGTTCAATACTTGGTGATGGGATTCGGTTTGTGCAACGCCCCAGCATGTTTCCAACATTTCATGAATGACATTTTCCGAGACCTTTTGGACCGCTATCTGGCCATGTCTACCCACAACGACTGCTGATTTTCTCCCGGATCAGGCGACCCATGATCGCCATGTCAGGAAGTGCTCCAGAGGCTGAGGGCCATGGGCTCTATGCTAAGCTGGAGAAATGCGCTTGACTTGCGTGAGGTGGACTTTCTGGGCTACCAGATCTCACCTACGGCATTGCCATGGATGACACCAAGGTCCAAGCCGTGGTCGATCTGGGCACCCCTGCTAGCAAGAAAGACATTCAAAGATTCCTGGGCTTTGCCAACTACTACAGAAAGTTCATTCCTACCTTTGCCAGTGGGCTCATCCTCGATCACCCAGTGTTTGCGGGAAAGGTGCCGCTCCGTGGACTCCGGAGGCGGATGTGGGTTCCCACTCAGTTGAAGCAGCACCACCACCCAGCCGCTGCAGCACCCCAACCCCCGCACCCCTTTCATCAGGCAGGCCGATGTGGCGGTGGGAAGCGTCCTGCTACAGCCTCAGGGGACGGACTTGTTGCCCTGTGCCTACTATTCCCGGCAGCTGACGGCTCGGAAAAGAACTACACCATTTGGGAGAAGGAACTGTTGGCCATCAAGGTGGCTTTCGAGGAATCTGGAGACACCTGCTTGGAAGGGGCCAAGTTCCCGGTGGAGGTTCACACCGACCACGGAACTTGGAGCATCTGAAGTCCCAGCGCAAATTGAACCAGAGGCAACAGAGATGGTCCCTGTTCTTTGAGCGATTCAATTTCATATTCACTATGTGACCCCAAGCAGACCAAGCAAGCTGATGCTGTCCGAAAGCCGGAGTACGTTCGTGAGGGCGGCAGGCCGCCCGAGGCCCGGTGTTAAAGGAGAACTTTGCGTGCTCGTGGGCGCTTCCTGTCAACCACCAGTGGTCCCGCCAGCCCTGGTGACAAGAGAGACCCTGAGTGTGCGTGTCCAGGCTCGCCAGCCGGACCGATCCGTGGGTCCAGGAGCAGCTGACCAAGGGGCCTCAAGCCCCTTTCAGGTAAAGAACGAGTGCTTTACCACCGGGACTCTGTCTATGTCTCCCCTGGGCCCGAAAGGGGGCGGACATTCTCAAGCTTACCCACGATAGCGGGCCACAGGCCATTTGGGCTGTTCAAGACTTTGCAACTGGTCCTCTGGGACTTCTGGTGGCTTAAAGTGCAGAGGATGTGGAGGACTATGTGGGATCCTGCCCTGTGTCACGGGCTAAGAACCAGGGGGCAAGCCGGCCGGTTTGCTCCAGCCGTTCCGACCCTCCGCCCCTTGGAAGATGATTTCGGCGATTTCGTCACCGACCTCCCAAGTCAAGGGCTTCACCACGATACTGGTCGTGGTGGACTGTTTCACCAAGATGGGACACTTCATCCCCTGTGGGGGTGCCACTACCAAAGAGACTGCTGATATGTTTGTGCAACATGTTTCGGCTGCATGGACTTCCACAGAGCCTGGTGACTGACCGGGCACCCAATTCACTTCCCAGTTCTGGAAGGCTGTCCAGAAGTTGCTGGGGATTGATGTGCGGATGTCCACGGCTCATCACCCGCAACCCGATGGCCAGACTGAAGGGTCATGCCACCTGGGGAGCAGTACCTGCGCTGCTATGTCAACTATCAGCATAACATTTTGTCGTCCTTGTTGTGCCTGGCAGAGTTTGCTTACATCAACGCGACGCAGGAATCCTTGAAAGAGACTCCTTTAATAAAGTTTGGCTGTCCACCAAGAATTTGCCTACAGCGACCCAGTCGCTAAGCTGGGCGCCCAGATTTTTGAGTCCCCTACAAAGTTTGGAGAAGGTGGGGCCTGTTTTCCTTCAAACTACAACTCCCAGCGGACATGAAGCTCCACCCGGTGTTTTCATGCTCGTTGTTTGCTCCGCCAGCGAAGGGGTGCGGCCTGATGCGCAGCCGCCTCCTCCCCTGTGATGCGCGATGGCGAGGAGGAGTTGAGGTCCAGGACATCTTGGATGTCGCATCCGCTGGGAGAAGTTGGAGTATTTGCTTGACTGGAAGGGATGGGACCGAAGGAACGTTCGCTGGACCGGGCCGGGATGTCCATGTTCCGGATCTCGTGGCTCGTTTTCATAAGTACCCTGACAAACCCAATCCTCGAGGGCGGCCTCGGTGGGGCCCTGAGGGGGGGGGATACTGCAGCACAGCAGTTCTCGTTCGTGCCTGGAGGGCAGGGAATAGGTCCTGGGGTTCCATTAGCATTAGGGCCTGCAGCAGCAGAGGTGGGATTCTGGAGGATGAGCTGATGACTGGGGTGAAGCACAGGGCCCTTCGGATGGGCCGCAGTCTCCCACAGAGAGCTTGGCATGGGATGAAATGTTGTTTGGCCCAGCTTAGATTCCGATCACCAGGTGGAGATGGGAAGCAGCGAGGAGTTATGAGCACCCCGGGGGAGGAATTCCCAAGAGGCCGAGAATGTAAACATGGACGAATCCGTGGGGAAAGTGCCAGGGAGAAAGTTCTCAGGAAGATAGCGACACAGCTGCCCGAGAGGCAAGGTCGCTCCCTTCGATAGGGAGACGAGACATTGAGTCTAGCAGGAGGGCTTGGTCAAGAGTCCTAGATCGACCGAGGTCCGTGAGCAGAGATTGGAGACTAAGGAGCCCCTGGGCGTCGCGGACCTCGGCCGGCGGATTAAGTATAGGGGCCGTGAGACGCATCCTCAGTTCTCCGGCCACATCTTTTTCCTGAATAGACGAGCGAGTGGGACCCACAAGACAGCAGTGGTCATCAAGCCTTGCCTTGCCTTTGCCTTGTTTCTTGAGTCAAGAGCGGTTTTGCGGCACCTTGCCCTGTTCCTGATTCGCATTGGATTGCGGAACCTTGCCCTGTTTCCTGATTCGCATTGGATTGGACCTTGCCCTGTTTCCTGATTCGCATGAATTGCGGACCTTGCCACGCTTCCAGCTTATTTACTCTGTTACTTTGGACTACTTGCTTACCACCTTGAACACTTGCATATTATTGGACTATTTACTCTTTGGAACTGTTATTATATACTCAATAAAGTAGTTAGCCTTCAGTACGTCTCTGTGTGTGTGATTAAGGGGCCCGCCAGGTCCGTGATCGTGACAACGGTAGACACCCGCAATGCTAATCAAGGTGGCCAATTGCAACATTAACACTTGCCTCCAACAGACAAGAGTTCTTTTTCCCACCCTGGACATCATTTCACAAATATATAAACCTCACTTGCCTAGTTTTCAACAGGCCCCTCAACCTCTGAGGCTGTCTGCCATAGATGTAGGCGAAACACCAAGAGAGAATGCTTCTGGGACATGGCCGAAAGCCCAGAAAACTCACAGCAACCCAGGATTTTTGCCCGTAAAAGCTTTCAACAACAGAAATGATAAATTGATTTCAAGGTGCGATGAGTAGCAACTGGCTACGGTCGTCTACACTCTGGTCACATCACTGTATAGATTACTTGCCTCTGCACGTGGGGCTGCCTTTGAAGACAGTTCGGAAAATTACAACTAGTCAACGGGCGGCAGCCAGATTACTAACCGAGCTACATACAGGAGCACCACCACTGTTGTGTCAGCTCCACTGGCTGCCTGTCCACTTCTGAGCTCAATTCAAAGTGCTAGTTTTGACCTTTAAAGCTCTATACGGTTCTGGGCCAACTTACTTGTCTGAACGCTCTATGTCCCACTCGCACCTTAAGATCATCCATGGAGGCCCTTGCTCTCACTCCCACCAACTTCAAACGCGGTTGGTGGGGACGAGAGAGAGGGCCTTCTCGGTGGTGGCTCCCTGTCTGTGGAACGCGCTTCCAAGCGACATACAATCAACCCCATCCCTCCTGGCATTCAGGAAAAGAGTAGAATATTGGCTGTGGGACCAGGCATTTGCACACTAGCACATTGTAGCACTTTGAACTGGATTTGTAATGGCAAGTTGATGGATATGGCTCAATGCTCCTGTTATGACTAAATACTGTTTTTAACTTAAGAGAAAGTGTATGCTGTGTTAATGTTAATTGTATTTTAATGTATTTTAATGCTGTATGTTTTTGGTTTTATATTGTATTTTTACTATGTTGGCATTGAATTGTGCCTTTTGTTAGTCCGCTCTGAATCCCCCTCGGGGTTGAGAAGCGAGGTAGAAATGGTGGAAATAAATAAATAAATAAATAACTGTTTCTTTTTCCTTACATTATTTCCAGTAAGTTCTAAAGAGTTTTGGAAAAACTAGTATCACAATGCTGAGATAAGATGACAAGCAGTGGCCTCTGTGTATACATTCCTGGCACCGATGGTATGTAATTGGCCAATGCAGAAAAACAGAAAAACAACAGCGGAATTAAAAAATTCCCAAGGGCTTGTATTGCTTCAAATTGGGAAATAATAAAACATGGCAATAACTTACGCTATTGACAAACCAATCAGCTGTGCTATGTTCTGGGTGACATCATCTCGGTTTCATCTCATATAGTCATACTGCAAAAGAGCAAAAATGTTATGCAGCATGAGAAAAATAGTACGAGCTGTTTTAAATTGTATACCCCTCCCCTCTATCAGTGGTAACAGAACGTTGACACATATTTTAAAAGCATGGATCTGAAGCCACCACTTAAATCAGTATCCACATCCTACCGTAGCGAAATAAAGAAGCTTGATGGATAGAGACTACCAAATGCTTGTCCAGAATGGCATACAATTCTATGTATCTGAAAGTTTTGGTGACTTCTGTTATGCTGAGGAGAGATGATAAATCGGTCTAAGAAGTCATATCTGTAATCACATGGGCTTTTCAGAATGTCCAAAAGCATACAAAATGTATTATCATTAGCATAAATTCCTAGTATCGGGTCATATATTCAGATACAATTCAAGCACTTTATCAGGTTTCAAGACAATACATGCTCCTTATCCACAGACTCAATATCCATAGTTTCACATACCAGCTACTTTCCAGCTACCTTTAGAGCAGGGGTGGGGCAACCTCACGACCCGTGGGCCGGATGTGGTCCGGCATCCCATTCTGTCTGGCCCGGGGGAGAAGGGCCAGGGGCGGGGCCAAGAGGAAGGAGTGCCGCTGCCGCCATCCCATCGCAGGCTCTGTTGGGCCTGTGTCGGCAGGTAGGCTGGGAGGCGGCTTTAGGTGCCTTTCATCCCTGGAGGCGATCCGGGACTGCAGCGGGAGCAGTCGCTGACCTACGGCGGCTGATCGCCCACGGCAACCCGGAAGACTTGATCGTCTTCCGGTCAGGGCAATCAGCAGCCGCCAAACCAACTGCTCCCTCAGCAGGCCCGGATCGCCTCAAGGGATGGCAGGCACTCCATCGCAGGTCGATCAGCTGGGAACGGCTGGGGGCGAGAGCGGGCGGAGGCCTGCAGCCTCCGATCGTCTGCTGCTCTGCTCTCCTCTGCTGCGACGGCGGCTGCGTCTGCTCTGCCATCCTCTGGGCTGGGTCCATTGGGCCATTCCATCTTGGGATCCTTCCTCCCTGAGGATGTCAGCCTCTATCTGGTTCATACCTTGTCTTCTTTTTCATTTTATTTTATTTTAGTGGTTTTATTATTATTCTATAATAATTTTATTATAATAATTAATAATATAATAAATATAATATAATGTTATATTATAATTTCAATATATTATAATGTCTATATATATACTATAATATAATAATTATATTAATACTAATAATGTATGAATATTTCTTGATATATTAATATATTAATATTAATGAT
>JARBWK010003246.1:0-12872 GCA_030556195.1 Anolis apletophallus | reverse complement strand
GAGGAGGAACAGGAAGAAGAGGAGGAGAAAGAAAAATAATAGGTAGAGGAAGAAGAAGAGGAAGGAGAAGGAACTACAGGAAGAAGAGGAAGGAGGGGAAGGAAAAGAACAGGAAGGTGGAGGAAGAAGAGAAAGGAAGAGCAAAAACAGGAAGAAGAGGATGAGAGAAGAGGAAGAACAGAAAGGTGGAGGAAGAAGAGGAGGAGGAAGAAGATCAACAGAAAGTAGAGGGGGAAGAAGTGGAAAGAAGAGGAGGAACAGGAAGAAGAGGAGAAAGAAAAATAACAGGGAGGTAGAGGAAGAAGAGGAAACAACAGGAAGAAGTGGAGGAGGAACTACAGGAAGAAGAGGACGGAGGAGGAACAACAGAAAGAAAAGAAAGGAGGGGAAGAAAAAGAACAGGGAGGTGGAGGAAGAAGAGGAAAAACAGGAAGGAGAGGAGAGAAGAGGAAGAACAGAAAGGTAGAGGAAGAAGGGGAGGAGGAAGATCAACAGAAAGAAGAGGGTGAAGAAGATGAAAGAGGAGGAGAAAGAAAGAGAACAGGGAGGTAGAGGAAGAAGATGAAGGAAGAGGGAGGAGGAGGAAGAGAAGGAAGAACAGGGAGGTGGGAGGAAGAAGGGAAGGAAGAGGGAGGAGGAAGAGAAGAACAGGGAGGTGGGAGGAAGAAGAGAAGGAAGAGGAAGCAGGAGGAAGAGAAGGAAGAACAGACAGGTGGGAGGAAGAAGAGAAGGAAGAGGAAGCAGGAAGAAGAGAAGGAAGAACAGACAGGTGGGAGGAAGAAGAGAAGGAAGAGGAAGCAGGAGGAAGAGAAGGAAGAACAGACAGGTGGGAGGAAGAAGAGAAGGAAGAGGAAGCAGGAGGAAGAGAAGGAAGAAGAGACAGATGGGAGGAAGAAGAGAAGAAAGAGGAAGCAGGAGGAAGAGAAGGAAGAACAGACAGGTGGGAGGAAGAAGAGAAGGAAGAGGAAGCAGGAGGAAGAGAAGGAAGAACAGACAGGTGGGAGGAAGAGGAAGGAGGGGGAACAACAGAAAGAGGAAGAGAAGGAAGAACAGGGAGGTGGGACGAAGAAGACGAGGAGGAAGAAGGAGGCGCAAGGAGAAGAAGAGAATGAGGAAGAACAGACAGGTGGGAGGAAGAAGAGAAGGAAGAGGAAGCAGAAGGAAGAGAAGGAAGAACAGACAGGTGGGAGGAAGAAGAGAAGGAAGAGGAAGGAGGGGGAACAACAGAAAGAGGAAGAGAAGGAAGAACAGGGAGGTGGGAGGAAGAAGACGAGGAGGAAGAAGGAGGCGCAACGAGAAGAAGAGAATGAGGAAGAACAGGCAGGAGCAGAAAGAAAAGAGCTCAAGATGTCCTTGCCTTCCTCAGGAAGATGTGCAAAGGAGAAGGAACCCTTTTTATTCACGTTGGAGGGGGTTTGGAGAAGAAGGGGGTGGGTTCACTGAGGGCCCTTGGCCGGCACCACAGGCAGAGGGGAAACGCGGCCTCTCATCCAGGGGGAGGCCCAGCCGCACTCTCCTGCCGGCATCCCCAGCCCCAGGCCTCTCCCATGCCTACTTCCAGGACTGGCGCTAGAAGGTGACGCCGTTTGGCAGCGCCCGACGCCGATTGGAGGCTGAGGGCAGCCAGAACGCGGAAGTCAACGTGGGATGTTTGCAGCCTCTCTGATTGGTCGCTTTGCAGCTGAGGAGGGAAACGCAGATCACCTGTGTTGTTGGGCTCATTGCAGCTTGACTCCACTTTCTCTGCCCTGGCTGGATGCGAGTGAATCCTGGAAACTGAAGCTTTAGGATCTGTAGCCTTCTCTGCCTAAGAGTGCTGGTGCCTTACCAAACTACAACTCCCATGATTTCCTTAGCAATGAGCCACAGAAATCACACTGTGTTTCCCAACCTTTTTTGAGCCGCAGCACACTTTTTACATTTGCAAAATCCCGGGGCACACCACCAACCAACATGACACAAAATGACACTCTAACACAGTAATACATATAGTTAATATGTTTTTAAATGTATTTATACACTCAGTGTAACACCTGGGCCTGTTTCAATGAACTCAACATAGATATCCTGGCAGGAATGGCAGAAAGCCACAAACTTCCCACACAGAACTCCCATAACCAGGAGAAAATGCTAAGTTTGGTGGGCATTGACCTTGAGTTTTGGAGTTGTAGTTCACCTATATCCAGAGAGCACTGTGGACTCAAACAATGTTGGATCAGGACCAAACTTGGCATGAATACTCAATATGCCCAAATGTGAACACAGATGGAGTTTGGGGGAAAATAGACCTTGACATTTGGGAGTTACAGTTTCTGGAGGGCGGGCCTCGAAAGACCAGCAGTCTCCCTCTCACTTAGGTTGCCCCCTCCTTCCCCGCCAGGCTTAAATTGGGGTCGTGGGGAGCAGGAGCCTCACTCACCACCTGCGCAGCTCCTCGGGGGTCAGCGGGGCAGCCTGGGTGGGAATCTCGGGGCTGGCGAAGCAGGAAGGAAGGCGGCAGCGGCGGGCAGGGAGCTGGAGGGAGTCCGAGAACGGTTTTGCGCGCACGGGGGAGGAGGGGAAGGAGGGAGGGATGGGGCCGGTGCAGGACTGAACCATCCGGCATTAGGCCTGGGGGGGAGGCAAGGGGAGGTCTCTACTTGGGGAAAGGGAGGTGGGCCTTCCCAATGCATGGAGAGGGAGAGACCAAGTAGACAACGGGTGGGGAGGGGGGTGTTTGTAATTTTGTGCCTTTATCGAGGTAGGTTTCTTAGGGTTTTTATCCTTCAACACACTAGACTCTCTCCCTCCCTTCAAGGAGGTTCCAATTTCCCACGGCACACCTGATGATCGCTCACGGCACACTAGTGTGCCCCGGCACACCGGTTGGGAAACACTGCCTTACCAAACTACAACTCCCATGATTTCCTTAGCAATGAGCCACAGAAATCACACTGTTTAGCTGGTATTGAACCACCTGATATCCACAGTGAAGTAGCAACCAATAGAGCAAGGGCCAAAGCAGTGACATCTCCGGCCCATCCCTCTTCGGATATCAGCCAACAGCACACCAACAAGAAATAGTTTTCTAAGCTCTACAGAGGGACTAGCAGGAACACCTCAGTAAGCAAGAGTCCAAAAGTGGCAGGCTAGAACCCAGCACCTCAATCCATGGCTGATACCAAAGGAGAGGCTCCATCCTGGGCACACAGAAGACTGGGCGACTTGGAAGGCGCTGAACAGACGGCGCTTTGGCACCACGAGATGCAGAGCCAACCTTAAGAAATGGGGCCACAAGGTGGAGTCCACGACATGCGAGTGTGGAGAAGAGCAAACCACAGACCACCTACTGCAATGCAACCTGAGCCCTGTCACATGCAAAATGGAGGACCTTCTTATAGCAACACCAGAGGCACTCCAAGTGGCCAGCATTTAATAGAATGCCAAGTTTTCAAACTTTGTGTTTTTGTTTTTTATATATACAATACAACTGTTTGGTTTGCTTCTGATATGATAAATAAAGAAATAAATGGTAGTTTGGGGGTCAAACCTCATTAATTCTACAGTGTAGATCCCCCACTCACAGTTGCTCAGTCTCTCTCTATGGGTTTTCTCTATAAGACCCTCCTGTCGCCCCTGCCAGTCTCACAGACTCTTTTGGTGGGCACAAGGGAGAGGGCCTTCTCTGTGCCCCCCCCTCCCGACTCCGAAATTCCTTGCCCGGAGAGATTACGAAAGCCCCCACCTTGGAGACTTTTAAAAAACATCTGAAAACCTGGCTTTTCCGCTGTGCCTTTGGAGAATAATTATTTAATTTCTACCATTGCTCTCTTCAATGCCCCGTTCTTGGAGTCCATCCTCCCCCATGTAAAGGATACTATTCCACTTACCTCACCCTGAGTTTTTAACACTTTAAATTTGTGCCTGCAGCCCACTTTGTCCTTGTGTTCTTAGATATCTAGCTGTATACTGTTTTTGTATTTATATGTATGTATTTTTATTGTGTTATTGCTGATGTTCTTGATTTTATTTTATTGTAATTTATTGTTTGGGCTTGGCCTCATGCGAGTCACCCCGAGTCCCCATTGGGGAGATGGGTGTGGGGTATAAATAAAGTTTTTTTATTATTATTATTTCTCCAAATTTTGGAATACCTATATTCACCTATTTTGTTGTTCATTCGTTCAGTCGCTTCCGACTCTTCGTGACCTCATGGACCAGCCCACGCCAGAGCTCCCTGTCAAACGTGGCCACTCCCAGCTCCTTCAAGGTCAAGCCAGACACTTCAAGGATGCCATCCAGCCATCTTGGATGGCATCCTTGAAGTGAGCCCGCCCCCGGAGGACTGGAGCGCCGGAAGGAGCCCGCCCCTGGAGGACTGGAGCGCCAGTGGACCTGTGGCTGCCCCCCAGGAAGGGAAAAGACCCCAAACCCATAGGTCTAGGGCCTGGAGACCCCCCCAGCCCAGGACCCTCTGGACTTCCAGTTTCCGGCTTGAGCTCCCCCGGGCTCGCCCTAGGCCCGAGAAGGTAGCGGCTCCCACCAACAGGGGCAGCTACTGCGGGCCACTGCATGATGAGAGTCCTGCACCTGTTCCTCTGGACAAGCAGCACCAAGGTGTTCGCCTGGGAACCCCCAGGCTGCCTCCTTGTGACCACATACTGATCCCGCTTGGTCTGACTTAGCGAGTGGTTGCTCGGCCCTGTATCCGTTTCTCCCCCCCCCTCCTTGGGTTATTGTTTAGTGTATTGTGTGTCCCTTTGTGTATTGTACTTTTCGCTTTTATGCTTCTATGCTTTTATGCTTTTATGTTCTTGTGAACCGCCCCGAGCCTCCGGGGAGTGGCGGGTTAGAAGTCGAAATAATAAATAAATAAATAAATAAATCTTGCCCTTGGTCGGCCCCTCTTCCTTTTTCCTTCCATTTTCCCCAGCATTGTTGTCTTCTCTAAGCTTTCCTGTCTTCTTCTTATGTGGCCACAGTAATTCATCTTTGCCTCTAATGTCCTTCCCTCCAATGAGCAGTCGGGCTTTATTTACTGAAGTATGGACTGGTTGGATCTTCCCGCAGTTCAAGGCACTCTCAGAACTTTCCTCCAACACCACAGTTCAAAAGCGTCTATCTTCCTTTGCTCAGCCGTTCCTAAGGTCCAGCTCTCACATCCAAAGGTGACTACGGGGAATACCATTGCTTTTACTATGTGGATCTTCGTTGCCAGTGTGATGTCTCTATTCTTCACTATTTTATCAAGATTGGTCATTGCTCTCCTCCCAAGAAGTGTCTTCTGATTTCCTGGCTGCGGTCTGCACCTGCAGTAATCTTTGCACCTAGAAATACAAAGTCTGTCGCTGCCTCCACGTTTTCTCCCTCTATTTGCTAGTTGTCAATCATTCTTGTTGCCATAAACTTGGGGTTTTTTTTATATTTAGCTGCAACTTTCTTCTTTCACCTTGATTAGAAGGCTCCTCAGCTCCTCCTCGCTTTTGGCCATCAAAGTGGTATCATCCACATATCGAAGGTTGTTAATGTTTCTTCCAGCATTTTTTACACCAACCTTGCATTCACCAGGCCCTGCACACATACATATTATATGTATAAGCCTGAATGTAATTCTATTTACAATCATTTGGAATAGATCTATGTTTGAAATGCTTGTGTAAACAGAATCATCAGAAAGCAAAAGTGCCACTGTTTCAGCTACCCAAGTCATTGGTTTTGGATTGTGCAGAATTTTGTGAATTCTGGCAAAGGGATGCTAACCTGCATTGGAATTATTGCTGTGAAAGACAAAGCAGGATTCCTAATTAGTTTATTGTAATCCTGTAAACCAGCGTTTCTCAACCTGGGGGTCGGGACCCCTAGAGGGGTCACGAGGGGGTGTCAAAGGGGTCGCCAAAGACCACCATAAAACACTATTTTCTGTTGGTCATGGGGGGGGGAGTTTGGCTCAGTTCTATCATTTGTAGGGTTCAGAATGCTCTTTGATGGTAAATCCCAGCAACTACAGCTCTCAAATGTCAAGGTCTGTTTTCCCCAAACTCCACCAGTGTTTACATTTGGGCAGATTGAGTTTTCCTGCCAAGTTTGGTCCAGATCCATCACTGTTTGAGTCCACAGTGCTCTCTGGATGTAGGTGAACTACAACTCCAAAACTCAAAGTCAATGCCCACCAAACCCGTCCAGTATTTTCCGTTGGTTGTGGGAGTTCTGTGTGCCAAGTCTGGTTCATTGGTGGAGTTCAGAATGCTCTTTGATTGTAGGCGAACTATAAATCCCAGCAACTACAACTCCCAAATTACAAAATCAACACCCCCCCCCCCCCAATCCCTCCAGTATTCAAATTTGGGTGTACCAGGTATTTGTACCCAACTTGGTCCAGTGAATGAAAATACATCCTGCATATCAGATATTTACATTACGATTCATAACAGTATCAAAATTACAATTGTGAAGTAGAAACAAAAATAATTTTATGGTTGGGGGTCACCACAACATGAGGAACTGTATTAAGGGGTCACGGCATTAGGAAGGTTGAGAACCACTGCTGTAAACACTTGGAGTAGCGACAATAAAAACAATCCAAGGATGGACGGAACTGAAAGCTGTACTAGAATAGTCTCCAAAGAATTACTTTCTAGTCCGTTATAATACACTTTGCCTTTTTTATTATTCTTGAATATCACACACTGAAAGGCTCATGGTGCAATCATACCATCAAATTACCAACTCTAGACGGTGAGACCTTGCGCCCTTCACCTCAAGTGAAGAGCTTGGGTGTCCAATTAGACACTCGATTGATGATGGAAGCCCAGGTGTTCACCATCAGTAGAGCGGCTTTCTTCCATCTGCGTCATATTAGACGCCTGGCCCGCTACCTCCGTAAGGATGACCTGGCCACAGTGATCCAGGCCTTGGTCACCTCGAGACTGGACTATGGCAATGCTCTTTACATCGGCTTACCAGGGTCTACCATCTGTAAACTTAAACTGGTCCAAGATGCAGCTGCTAGACTCTTGGAGGGGGGCCCTGCAAGGTGCCACATCACTCCAATTCTGCAAAAACTTCACTGACTTCTGATCGAGTATCGAATCATCTTTAAGCTGCTGGTCCTCACCTTCAAGGCATTACACGGCTCCGGCCTGTTATATCTAAAAAAAATTGACTCGCTTTCTATCAACCCCAGAGACCACTTCGATCTGAAGATCAAATGCTGCTTGTAGTTCCCAGTCTCAAGATCATACGATCTACAAAGACCAGGTGCAGTGCCTTTTCTGCTGTTGGCCCCATCTCTTTGGAACACTCTTCCGCTTGAAGTCCGTATGCTCCAAGACTTACTAGCTTTTCAGAGAGCGTGCAAGACTTATCTGTTTAGGCAAGCCTTCCCACCTGGCTAATCAGTTTTATGTTTTACTGTTTTTACTGTTTTATTGTGTCACTCATGTCTGATGTAAGCCGCTCTGAGCCTCTGGGGAGTGACAGCCTATAAATTTGAAATAGAAATAGAAGAAATGGAATGTGGGGAAAGCCCTCCTCCCTTAAAATTAAGTAACATTAAAATATTATTATATTTATTTATTATTATTATAATAAAAAAATTTAAAACATTATATGAAATCAAATTAAATAGACATTAAAGTGGTATACATTATTGGAATGTCATGTCATATCTTATTGCACTTAGCATTGCCCAGACATGGTTGACTCTTCTGATCTCTTCAGCATAAGCTTGATTCGCTGAAGGTTAAGCATCAATATTTATTTATATCCCACTTTATCTCCTCTAAGGTCGGGGGGGGGGGCTCAAAGCATCTTGACATAAAAGCATTAGTATAACATTAAAATAGACAAACATTAAAACAGAATTAAACACAAACAATACTGAAAAATTCACATTTAAAATAAATCACAACATATTCAAAGCTCGCACCGCCTAGCTGTCAGCCCACTGCGACTCCATTTGTTGCTTCAACTGTTCTAATTGTAATTCCATCTTAATGGTATTACTGTGGTTTATGAGTTATCTGACAATTGTATTTTACGAACTGTTGTAAGTCGCCCCGAGCCGTTGGGGGGGGGGGCGACAGACAAATGCGAAATAATAAATAAATAAATAAATAAAATGATTCTGCGGTAAATGCTGTTTGGAAGCATAGAGTTTTTAAAAGACAGCCATGAGATAACTTTGTAGAATGGGCCTGAATAAATGAAAGGCATTCAAATAAGCATGGTAATCTTTAAATGAGAACAATTTAATTAAGAACAATTAACTCTAGCAAACCATTAAAAGGTTCAAAAATATTATTTATGTTTATTTTATTGAAGTTTACATACATTCAATTAATACCAAACACTCCTATAAACGACAATGAACACCTACAAACTAAATAGCTAACTAACTCAAATACAGACAGATGTGCAGTAAAATATATACAAAGAAAACACTATAAATTGCAATCTATCTAAAAGTGATTTTCAACTTTTTATTTATTTATTTATTTGCACTTATCTCCAAGTGCAGAATTATCTTATCTCCTGCCTCCCTCTTAATACACTGGATATTACACTTCATATAGTCTACTATTCAAAAGAATGGTGATCATGCCAGATTTTCCAGAAAGTATCAAAATATAATCCATTGACTTCCTTGGGATACTCTCACAATAAGCTGTTTCCTCTTCGCATTGAAAAGTGATGCCTGTGTCTCACTGCATTAAGCATTTGAAGGATCAGTTTTTCCTTCCACCTGGAAACTTCAGCTTCTATGTGTTTGAAACATACAGTATTCCCAATTTTCTCTCCCGTTGGGTTATTAAGGGATAAGATGGGGAAAGGGACTTAGCAGGTTGATTTGACACACCAAAGTAGATATTTCCCACCACTGATATAATACCGTACTTGCGGCCTGAAAAGTTTTTGATACAACATTAAGATTTTTGCAAAGTTGGTAAGGTACTTACTGTATATACTCAAGTAAAAGCCTAGTTTTTCAGCCCCCTTTTTAAGCTGAAAAAGCTCTTCTCGGCTTATACTTGAGTCAAGGTTATTTATTATTTTACTTAGTTATTATAATTATTATTTTATTACATTTATTATTTTACTCTATTTATTATTATTACATTTACATTATTTTACTCTATTTATTATTATTACATTATTATTTCTCTTAATTATTGTTTTTATTACATTTATTATTTTTCTCTATTATTGTTATTATTACATTTACATTATTTTATTCTATTATTTTTATTACATTTATTATTTTGCTCTATTATTATTACATCTATTATTTTACTTCATTACTATTGTTATAATTACACTTATTATTTTACTCTCGGTATTATTATTGGAAGGACATATAATTTATTTATTTATTTATTTTTTATTTATTTATGGCATTTTACCCCGCTCTTCTCAACCCCCGAGGGGGGACTCAGAGCGGCACATATAAGCACATTTACACTGAAGAAGATTAGAATAATGGTTTAATCAGAGCTGGACAGTCTTATTTTAAATTACAGTTTTAAATATTTAAAAACATTTAACCTACTGATGCCTCAATTAATGTAATTCTATTGGTATCTATTTTTATTTTGAAATTTACCAGTAGCTGCTGCATTTCCCACCCTTGGCTTATACGTGAGTCAATACATTTTCCCAGATTTGTGTCATAAAATTAGGTGCCTTGACTTATATTTGGGTCGGCTTATATTGGAGTATATACGGTAATTGTTTCAAAAGGTGCTTGTACTGATTTGTATTTATGCATTTTAATATATTTTAATGATTTAATAGTTTTAATTATTTATTTTTAATACTCCTATGTAATTCTATTTCAATGCTTACATATATATATATATATATATATATATATATATATATATATATAAAAATTATACTTTTTTACATCATTGGCCGCTTTCTCTTTTTTTAAGAGAAAGGGGGAATGAATTAGTATAATTATTATTATATTTAGATCTGTGATAAACCAGAATCACTTCATAAGACTCAACTTTGTTTAATGTAATGGTTCAGCCTTGGAACAACAATATGTGTTATGATAATACAGAGATGTAAGTATATGCAGAATTTCTTCATCCCAAGCAACACTGATGCACCTGGAAACATCGCAGGATAAAGGGTGTGATTCCTAAGCAAGGCTGCATTTTAGCCCCTCTTATTTTACAAGTTTAGTTTATTAAGAAATTGAATTTCTGCTTCAAATTTATTGAGCACGGTGAGAAACTGAAGACCCTGAGGAATTAAGGGACAGAAGACAGCACTGCAAAGAAGGCACTTTCCTTATGAGAGGTTGTGAAGGTAAATATTTAAAAGGAAATGGAAGGGGAGGAGGGAGGTACAAACTAAGAGCGGAGGTCTATAGCAGTGTTTCCCAACCAGTGTGCCAGGGCACACTAGTGTGCCATGAGCGATCATCAGGTGTGCCGTGGGAAATTGGAACCTCCAGGAAGTGGGGGGGGAGAGTCTAGTGTGTTGAAGTATAAAAACCCTAAGAAACCTACCTCGATAAAGGCACAAAATTACAAACACCCCCCCCCCCCACCGTTGTTGTCTCTCTCTCTCTCTCTCTCTCTCTCTCTCTCTCTCTCTCTCTCTCTCTCTCCATGCATTGGGAAGGCCTGCCTCCCTTTCCCCAAGTAGAGACCTCCTCTTTCCTCCTGGGGGTTCTGTGTGGGAAGTTTGGCCCAGTTCTATCATTGGTGGGGTTCAGAATGCTCTTTGATTGTGTGTTAACTATAAATCCCAGCAACTACAACTCCCAAATGTCAAGGTCATTTGGGCATATTTGGGCATATTGAGTATTCATGCCAAGTTTGGTCCTGATCCAACAATGTTTCAGTCCACAGTGCTCTCTGGATGTCGGTGAACTACAACTCCAAAACCCAAGGTCAATGCCCGCCAAACTCTTATAGTATTTTCTCTTGGTTATGGGAGTTCTGTGTGGGAAGTTTGTGTCTTTCTGCCATTCCTGCCAGGATATGTATGTTGTGTTCATTGAAACAGGCCCAGGTTTCACACTGAGTGTATAAATACATTTTAAAAACATATTAACTATATGTATTACTGTGTTAGAGTGTCATTTTGTGTCATTTTGGTTGGTGGTGTGCCCCAGGATTTTGCAAATGTAAAAAGTGTGCCGCGGCTCAAAAAAGGTTGGGAAACACTGGTCTATAGTGTATAGAAGCGGAAACATGTACTCAGATAACTTGTATGCTTCCATAGTGAGCCACATTAATGTGTACAAAGTGGCATTTAAGTGTCTCATCCTTTGAAAATTGCTAGTGTATAGAAGACACTTTCAAAGTATAGGCAGTCCCTGAGTTACAAACATCCGACTTACCAATGATTCATAGTTAAGAATAGGGGTGAGACAAACAGTGAGAGAAATCTAACTCTTGGAAGGGAAATTTACTTTTTTTTCTCTATCTCTGAATAATTACCACTTAAATTTAATTTCTATATTATATTCTGTTTTACAGTATATTTTAATTAAATTCCATCTATCCAAACAAGTCTCTGTATTCTTTTCTTTATCTCTTAGCTCAGTGTTTCCTAACCAGTGTGCCGTGAGCGATCATCAGGTGTGCCGTGGGAAATTGGAACCTCCAATACCCTTTCTTCCCCCTCCTGCCCAGTGCTCTCTGGGTGTAGGTGAACTACAACTTCCAAACTCAAGGTCAATTCCCAAGCAAACCCTTTCAGTACTTTCTGTTGGTAATGAGAGTTCAATATGCAAGTTTGGTTCAATTCCATTGTTGCAAGAGTTCAGGATGCTCTTTGATTGTGTGTTAACTATACATCCCAGAAACTGTAACTCCTAAATGTCAAGGTCTCTTTTCCCAAACTCCATCTGTGTTCACATTTGGGCATATTGAGTATTCATGCCAAGTTTGGTCCTGATCCAACATTGTTTGAGTCCACAGTGCTCTCTGGATATAGGTGAACGACAACTCCAAAAACTAAGGTCAGTGCCCACCAAACTCTTATAGTATTTTTCTTGGTTATGGAGTTCTGTGTGGGAAGTTTGTGTCTTTCTGCCATTCCTGCCAGGATATCTATGTTGAGTTCATCGAAACAGGTCCAGGTTTCACACTGAGTGTATAAATACATTTATAAACATATTAACTATATGTATTACTGTGTTAGAGTGTCATTTTGTGTCATTTTGGTTGGTGGTGTGCCCCGGGATTTTGTAAATGTAAAAAATGTGCCGCGGCTCAAACAAGGTTGGGAAACACTGTCTTAGCTTCTCCATTTGCACTGTCTCTATAATCTTTATTAACCATTCCTCTTTTGTTGGGCTATTTTTTGACTTCCAATATTTTGCCAATAACATTTTTGCGGCAGTTGTTGTCATTAGTAATGTTTCTTTTTCTTCCTTATTTAAGTCCGGGTCCATTATCCCCAAGAGGAATTCCTCTGGTTTCCCTGCTATTTCCCTATTTAAAATTTTCTCAATTGCTTTATGAATTAGTTTCCAAAATTTCTCGCAAACTTTGGGACACAACCACCAAAGGTGGAAAATGTTCAATTTTTTCCCATTGCAGTTCCAGCAGTTGGGTCTTGTGCTTGGGGTAGATTTTTGCAAGTCTCTCAATTTACTTAAAAAGAGTTATGGGGAAAAGGTGTTCCACTGAAGCTTATCACCAATCCTTGTTTCCACAACAAGACTTTTTTTTCAAAATCCAATCTTCATAGTAACAGAAAGT
The DNA here is from genome assembly GCA_030556195.1 of Anolis apletophallus. Lineage (NCBI taxonomy): Eukaryota > Metazoa > Chordata > Lepidosauria > Squamata > Anolidae > Anolis > Anolis apletophallus. The sequence goes on along the minus strand of JARBWK010003246.1, from coordinate 165 downwards.
GATGTGAAATCTTCTGAACAGGAGAAACAAAAAAAAAAATAAAAACACCACAGGGGTGTTAACTCTTCCCTAGATATCCAAACATAATACTGTATGTATGGAGTTACATTTTAAAAAATGTGCCTGTTCCAACTTACATATACATTCAGCTTCAGACAGGCATGT
>JARBWK010003245.1:0-12875 GCA_030556195.1 Anolis apletophallus | reverse complement strand
CAATGAATAACGGCAGGTTGTGATCTGAGCCAATGAGATAAAGTATACCTAGTTTAGACTATGAATTTTACCTGCCAGTGAATCAGCATCAACTGTGGGCAGGATAGAAACACCTGGAAGTCCACATGCTCTCCATTTCCACAGACCCCTTTAGGTTTCTATCAATACCACAAGTGAAAACCAAAAGCACCTGGATTCCATGTCAGTTTCGCAAGCTCCTGCTTTTCTTAAAGGAGAAAAGAGAACATTTTTGGTACTTTCTTCAGCAATATTCTCTTTGCTTAGTCATCATCTCCTCTGTATAGAACTAGTGATGGTGATTTGACAGAGTATCACTGTGACTTCAGGTATATTGAACCCCACCTAGGTTTCCACACCTGAAGACTTTCTCAGAGTGAAAAAGGTACACTTGTTCCAATAAACAATTAGGATTAAGAGACTAAAAGTATGCACAGAGAATGCTTATTTGACTACTAAATTAGGTTGGCCATATTCAGTTGCCACCATGAGTTCCTGTAAGCCTTCCATTTCTGCCCAACAACAATGGGCACCCAAATAATTCATTGGGCTCAAAACTTCCCCACTCATGTTACTATCAAACCATATTACAATAAATAAGGCATTTTAAAATGTCATGGTTGGATATCTACATAATGCCCCGTGCCTAAAAGAATGGGTGCATGATATAGAAGGCTGTGGGCATGTTAAAATGGCAAAAGGCATCCTGTTGCCCAAATTGAGGAGACAGATTAGCCCAGTGACATGACTTAGATGCTGAGTTGCATTTACATGGCGAAGAAAATACTTTCTTCTTTGACAAATAGTGCTCAGAAATTGTGCCCAGTGCTGGTGTTCCTGTCTAGTTTTAGATGTTCATAAGCCAGTTTTCATTAACAAAAGGGACTTATGGTATAGCTACACTGTATAATTAATACAGCTTGATACTACTTTAACTACCATGGGTCAGTTCCATGGAACACTGGATGTTGTAGTTTGATGAGGCACCAGCGCCTTTTGGCAGAGATAGCTAAAGACCTTTTGAAAGCATGTATGATTCCATGGCAGTTCAAATGGTGTCAAACTGCATTAATTTACAGTATAGAAGCACTCAGAGCTCACAAGCTGTTCTGGTGTGCAAAAAGAAACAGAATACTGAGGAGAGAGGAAAATGACTTAGGAAGATCTCATTACCTTGCTTCTTGTAACTGAAGCCAATAATGTGTAGTAAGCCCATAGCAAATGTAACTAGGCATAGAATGTGGAATTAACAATTTATAACTAATTACAGCTACCTGTAATTACAGCTACCTGTACAGCTTTCTGTGTATCAACCATGCCAATACCATACCATTACAGTAAAAAGTAGAACAATCTCTGCCTTACATTAAACTTTTAATATATCTAACAAGGCTTACTCTTTATCCATATAATGGGAAACTTGGGGGTCATTTTGGAGAATGTGAGACTACTTTTAAACACATTTAAACTTTATCACAAAGTAACTTCACAATGTGCAGCTGTTCAAAAAATTATTTTCCCCTTTCCTCTCCTTCTCCCTTTCTTTCTTTCTTTTTTATAAAAAATATATATAAAAGATGGCCAAAATGAGCAAAATATTATAAATAAATGGAAACTCAACTGTTAGGAATCTGATGCAATTTTTTGAAAGATGGAAACCTGATATTAGACTCTTTATAATAGTAAGCAATATACTGTCTATTTATTGATAGTATCATGAACTGATTTTGGCTTTTACCAAGTCTTCCTTATGCAAAAAAAAAAGGGGAATTTCACCTGGCATCTGAATGTAGCCATCATTTACATAATACACTTTTTTGAAGAAACTATGTTCAGCTCTAAATGGAAAGCATGATGCATAAAAAGGATGAAACATAAGCTAATGTTTGCCTAACTAATCCTGTTCACTTTCTCTCTGCAATTAGAGGTTGGAACAAAAACCTTAGAGATTACCTGCAATAAACTTTCATGTAGACAAGCAATGAACATAAATAAGACAGGATTGTTTACATGATATTGAAGCTGAAATGGGCTATTATTTTAAACTGTTGCACACTGAAACCGAGAGTCAATGCCAAGAAGCAGAGGGCCTCTTGATACTTCTTCCCCAATTAAATTTGTTCTTATAATTCCCCCGCAAAATCCTTTCATTTTGTATACTACTATGATGATCGCTTCTTTCAATATCTATTTTATTTTATACAAAAGCTTATATGTAATTTGGAAAATTGCTTACATTGCAATCATTTTCTGAATTAAAATAATATTATTCATGATTTTTGATATCATAAATAGATAAGATAATACTGAAGGAAAAGGCGGTATATGCATCAATAAACGCCTCATATTTTTAAACCAGTGAAATACAGAGGCGTTTCATATTCTTAAATCAGTGGAGCAAATTTAGATCTGATCAAACAATTAGTATAGGTTTAGTATGCCTTATCCTAAACTGCACCAAGAATTGTTTTTAAAAAAATATTTTTCTGGATTTTGAAATAGTCGCATATACATATTGAGACATTTTAGAGAAAGGATCCAGGTCAAAACATGAAATACATTTATGTTCTATATAAACCTTGAACACATTATATATGTGTGTTTTTTAGCCTAGATTTTAACATTTGTTGAAGTTTGAAGCATATAACCACTTGGGTTTGATGTGGATGTGCGGGACTGAGTCCCCCTGTTATGATCTGGTGATTTATTTATTTATTTATTTATTTATTAACTTCGATTTAGTATACCGCTCACTCCGGAGCTCAGAGCGGTTTACAGAAGAAGCATAAACACCGTGAGTAATAAAACAGATTAAAACAGTTAAAACACATTAAACATCAAAAGCAGTTAAAACATATTAAAACACTAGCCCTCAGCAAGGCTGGGGACGAGATAAGAATCTGGGGGAATAGGCGGCATGGCACACGGTGTGGTTGAGTTAGGGGCCAAACGCCTACATAAAGAGCCAAGGATTCAAGGCATTGCGGAAGGGCAGAAGAGCGCGGGATCGCGCGGATCTCTCCGGGAGGCCGTCTCCAGAGACTTGGGGCAGCTACAGAGAATGCCCTCCGCCGTGTAGTGGCCAGTCTGCAGGTTCCAAGGAAGGCACCCAAGGAGGTTAAGCTCCTCAGAGCAGCAGTGATCTCGCGGGCACATAAGGGGTAAGTCGCCCCTTCAGGTACACTGGCCCCAAAACCATAGATGGCCTTAAAGGTGAGAACTAACACCTTGAAGAGGACCCGAATTCAATCGAAGCCAGTGCAGCTCAAGCAGGAGGAGGGGGTCGCTACAAGTCAGATCTTGCAGCACCCAGGGAGGAGGCGGGCTGCGGCGTGCTGCACTAGCTAAGCTCCGGATCATCGACAAGGAAGGCCAATGTAGAGCGACATGTGCACGGAGCCTCGAGATGACCGTGGGCTTGATCACCGTAGCAAGGTCGCGCTGGGAGGGTAGGGAGCCAGGCGCCAGCCAACCGTAGGAATGCTGCCCTGCAGGTGCAGCCATCTGCTCCTCCATGGACCAGGGCATCCAGCCAGACCCCCAGATTTTTACCGATGGCTGAGGGCAGAGGCCACACCATCGAAAGTTGGCAACTGGGTCACACACTTCCCGGGCGGCCCAGCCACAAGATCTCCGTCTTCGCCCGGGTTCACCTTCAACTTACTGGCTCGCAGCCATCCAGTAACGGCTTCAAGGCAAAGATGGAAATTATCGGGGTACAGACTGCCCCGGGTCCAACTCAGAATGAGCTGGGTATCATCAGCGCACTGATGACACTCCAGCCCAAAACTCCGTACCAAAGGGCGAGTGGTCGCATATAGATGCCGGTTAAATAACAGCGGAGAGGATAGCTCCCTGAGGCACCCCGCGCAACTCAGCCGGGAGCCTCCGGAGACCGCCTCCCCACTTCACTCGCTGCTGGCGGCGTTGAGGAAGGAGGACAGCCAGTTGAGGGCTGTCCCTCACTCCCGCCACCGCTCAGGCGGTGTATCAGCCTGGTAATCGACGGGTATCAAACGCTGCCGTGAGGTCCAATAACACGAGCAGCGCCATCCACCTCGGTCCAAGTGGCAGCGAGGTGGCTCCTGTGATGGAGACCAGGCAAATCTCCGCCCCATGGCCTGAACGGAAGCCGGACTGAAGGGGTCTAGTCAGGTTGCGTCATCCAAGAAGGTCTGCAGCTGGTCCATTGCTGCCCTCTCAATCACCTTGCCCAGGTACGGAAGGTTCGACACTATGATGATCGCTTCTTTCAATATCTATTTTATTTTATACAAAAGCTTATATGTAATTTGGAAAATTGCTTACATTGCAATCATTTTCTGAATTAAAATAATATTATTCATGATTTTTGATATCATAAATAGATAAGATAATACTGAAGGAAAAGGCGGTATATGCATCAATAAACGCCTGGGCGGTAATTGGAGGGAGCCGCGGGGTCTAATCCGGGCTTCTTCAGCAATGGACTGACCACCGCCTCTTTTTAGCTCCCTCTGAAAAGCCCCTTGCTCAAGGGAGCAGTTGACTATCTTCAACAGAGGGTTTCCTGTAACCCCGCCACGCAAGCCCGCACCAGCGTGGAGGGGCACGGGTCGAGGGAGCAGGTGGTCGACTTAAGGGCTGCGACAATCTTGTCAACATCCTCTGCGTCCAGTGGTCGAAACCGGTCGAAGGTGGACCCGGCGGAGGGCCACGGAGTCTCCAGCTCCTGGACTGTATCAAGTGTGGAAGGAAGGTCCCGGCGGAGCAACGCAATTGACCATAATAAAGTTTACATTACATATTATACATGAGAATTTTTAATAATTTTGATCATGAAACAAAATGTGTGTACACAGAAACATTACAAAGAAAATGTGCCACTATCTCAGTATTCACTTAGAAAAATTGTATTTGGGAGCTTTTCAGAATTCAGATTTCCAGATTAGGGATACTCAACATGTGAAACACACACACACACACAAATTCTGCAAAATTTCTTACATTTTGAAAAAAATTAAATGTTACTATGCTTTCAAATTATTGGAAAATGTGGGTTTTTAAAAATCCAGTATACTTCTAGCAATTCTATGCATGCTCATATACTGGATGGTGAGTGGCTCCATTTTCTATCCTCGTAGAAACAGATGAAGTCATCTTCATTCAAGTTCTTTTCAGTATTAAATTCTCTCTGAAGAAGACATTCTTCAAGCATAATAGTGATGAGGAATATATGGTTCTCTATGTGGTTTTGATTGAGACAGACTGATCAGAGTCCAATAACACTTTGAAAGCCACAGATTACCAACTTTGATGCATAAGCTTAAAAGTCATCACACGGGCCGCATCTATACTGCCCTATAATGTGCTATAGGAGCCACATTAGTCTGAGGTGTCCAAACACTACCCCAGTCTAATATGGTTTAACTCAGATTAAACCTGGAAATTCAGGTTTATTTCATGTATGAGAACTGTGGGGCCTGCCTTTCAGGATCACCATGCACAATCTCAGCGGGCAATCTCTATAGCCAACCCTCAACCCACAGGAAGAGTGGGATAATAAAGTTCTTCTCCTATTTTTGAGGGCTCAGACAACCCCGAGGAAGAGGACTGGCAGTGCCACCCCTCCCTAATCTCCCATGTAAAATTTTTACTTGGCTCCTGCCATGTAAAAATTATGATTTGGAGAGGAGAGGGGGAAATTCCCCTTCCAGAGCTCCTGGTATCATTTTGATGTGACCTGAGCTCTACAGAAGCCTCATGCCTTGGTATGATTTCCACTGTTTTGGGATTGATTGCTGGGTAGGAAGCTGGTAGCCTTTGGTAATCGGGATGGGTAGGTATCGGACCACACCATCCCTCACCATCCCAGAAAGGCATCCCCCCCACCTGGGACTGGATATTAAATGTGGGTGAGATCATAATTTAAAATACCAATTTCACTCGCCTTTGAGACATGTGGAAGGGCTCTTGGTCTTCACACAATATGTTTTCTGTTTCCTTTCAACAATTGTCTTTTCATTTAATTCAGTCTCAGAGGACATACGTTCAGTTTCTTTCCCTGAGATTGATTTCTGTGACACCAGTCCTTTCCCCACACCAATGTTTTCACAAACCCATACAAACAATTTCTCTGTCAGGTTGAATGGACAGGTTCTCCTCTTGACAAAGGGTGCATGACACATCACAAGAGTTTTAAAAGATGTCAGTCATGCAAGCTCATCTTGATGTCAGAGGAACAGTTTCTTTCACTAAAAGGTTTTAGGCAAGGGTTGTCTGGAGCCAGTCTAGTTGTTTGAAGTTGCCTGAACACCACTTTAATGGTTTGTATTTGAAAGCTTTTAAGGTAATTTCAGGGGCTTGGTGCCAGTGCAAATAATGAATAAGTGATCCTCACCTGTTTTGCTGCCTAGCTTGAATACATTATTTCCCAATGAATTTTTTAAAACAAAGAAAAGGAAAATCTCTAGTCTTGTGTGTGAAAAATGTCCCTTCATTAAAATAAATTGTAACTAGATAATCCTATATTGGCTGAACAACATGCACAGATTCCGATTTTACCAAGTTCTCAACAAAGGCTTCATCTACACTATAGAATTAATGTGGTTTGACATTACTTTAAATGCTATGGCTCAATAGTATGGAATTATGTGTGTTGTAGTTTTACCTTTTCCATCAAAGAGTGTTGCTGCCTCCCCAAGCTACAAATCCCTGTATTCCATAGCATTGAGCAGTTTATGTGGTGTCATTAATTATATAATGCAGATGCACCCAAAGGCAAATTCCTGAGATAAAGAATGCAGCATAAGGCAACTGACCATTGGCGCAGAAAGTGATATATAAGTAGTAAAGTCATAGTGGGTTCTTTATCCATAATATTAACCCTGTGGACATGGAAAGAATATCACAATCCTCTGATGACTATATAAAATATATATTGTAGCTGTTTAAATGTATTTTGGATACTGAACTCAAGAAACATAATAATAAGATACCACACAGAGCTATTCACGAATTCCATTACTAATTTGAATATCAATTCATTTAGTCACATTTTACAACATAGAAACATTAAAGGATTCATGAAAGCTCCGAATATTTTCAGAATTAAAAAAAAGAAAATCCTAGATTCATAAGAAAGATCAGAAGACCAAGGAGAAAGTGAACATTCAAGAAGGCAAGAACAGATGACAACCTCAATAGATCCTGAATAGGAAAGATGTTCAACAATAGCAACAGAAAGACATATCCAAATTTATATGGCAAGGAAAAAAACCGAGAATAAACCACAAAATAATGATCGATAAAAAGAATAAAGGGGGTTTAGGACTGCCAGACTTTAGATTATATTTTGAGGCTTGTGCGTTACAATGGGTCAAAGATTGGATTCTACTAAAAAAAACAGAAATTATTGACTTTGGAGGGGTTTAATTTAAGATTGGGGTGGCACGCCTACCTTTGGTATGGAAAAGCCAAGGTAGAGAAAAATTTTGCAAATCATTTCATCAGATCTGCGTTGCTCAAAGTTTGGAACAAATATAAAATCTACTTCTATAGGAAGACGCCCCTCTGGGTCTCTCCTATCGAAGCAGACCAGAGAAGACCACAAGGCTGGTCAAATTGGCCAACATATGAGGAATTATTAAAGGAAAATAATACGAATGAGAGAAATGAACTAAAATCCCAAGAGGAAATTAAACAGATCATGGGTAATTTAACTTGGCTTCAATATTACCAGATTAGAAATGTATATATATACCAGATTAGAAATGTATATTGAGAGGGCAGCAAGGTGATTGAGAGGGCAGCAATGGACCAGCTGCAGACCTTCTTGGATGACGCAACCTGACTAGACCCCTTCCAGTCCGGCTTCCGTTCAGGCCATGGGACGGAGACTGTCTTGGTCTCCATCACAGATCTACTCCGCTGCCATTTGGACCGAGGTGGATCGGCGCTGCTCGTGTTATTGGATCTCACGGCAGCGTTTGATACCGTCGATTACCAACTTTTGATACACCGCCTGGCGGTGGCGGGTGAGGGGACAGCCCTCAACTGGCTGTCCTCCTTCCTCCAACGCCGCCAACAGCGTGTGAAGTGGGGGGGGGGGGTGGTCTCCGGAGGCTCCCCGATGAACTGCGGGGGGCGTCAGGGGGCTATCCTCTCCCCGCAATTATTCAAAAAAAATATGCGACCACTCGCCCAACTGGTGCGGAGTTTTGGGCTGGAGTGTCATCAGTACGCTGATGATACCCAGCTCATTCTGAGTTGGACCCCGGGTAGTCTCTGTACCCGATAATTTCCATCTTTGCCTTGAAGCCGTCACTGGATGGCTGCGAGCCAGTAAGTTGAAGGTGAACCCGGCGAAGACGGAGATCTTGTGGCTGGGCCGCCCGGGGGTGCGACCCAGTTGCCAACTTTCGATGGTGTGGCCCTCTGCCCTCAGCCATCGGTAAAAGTCTAGGGGTCCGACTGGACGCCCACCTGTCCATGGAGGAGCAGATCGGCTGCACCTGCAGGACAGCATTCTTCCATCTCCGGTTGGCTAAACGCCTGGCTCCCTACCTCTCCCAACGCGACCTGGCTACGGTGATCCAAGCCACGGTCATCTCGAGGCTTGATTACTGTAATGCGCTCTACATTGGCCTTCCCTTGTCGATGATCCGGAAGCTTAAGCTGGTGCAGCACGCCGCAGCTCGCCTCCTCCTGGGTGCTGCAAGATCTGACCGAGCGACTCCACTCTTGCGCGAGCTGCACTGGCTTCCGATTGAATTCCGGGTCCTCTTCAAGGTGTTAGTCCTCACTTTCAAGGCCATCTATGGTTTGGGGCCAGTGTACTTGAGGGAGCGACTTACCCCCTATATGCCTGCGAAATCACTACGCTCCGAGGAGCTCAACCTCCTTGTGGTGCCTCCCCTCGGAACCTGCCGACTAGCCACTACACGGCGGAGGGCATTCTCTGTAGCCGCCCCAAGTCTCTGGAATGGCCTCCCGGAGGAGATCCGCGCCATCCGCGCCCTCCTGCCCTTTCGCAAGGCCTTGAAGACTTGGCTTTTTAGGAAGGCGTTCGGCTCTTAATTCAACCACATTGCCCGCTTGCCGCCTATGGTTCCCCCCAGGTTTTTATCCCGTCCCCCCAGCCTTTGCTGAGGGTTGTGCTCTTAATATGTTTTAATCTGTTGTGATGTGTAATATGTTTTTAACTGCTTAATTGTTTTATTTCTCGGTGTTTTTGCTTCTTTGTAAACCGCTCTGAGCTCCGGAGTGAGCGGTATACTAAATCGAAGTTAATAAATAAATAAATAATAAATAATAAAACCAAGATAAAAAAACCCGGCTTCCATGATAAGGAAGACTTTTGGATACAATTGACCAAACTTGATAAGAAAAATATAACTAAAATCTATAACAAGCTTCTAGAATGGGAGACTGAAACAGAAGAAGTCAAAAATTGTATGGTAATTTGGGCAAAAAACTTTGGCAGACAGATAAAATTAAAGGAATGGCAAAAATTATGGAATAAAAAGGTTAAATACACATATGCCTCCGATTTAAAGGAAAATTGGTTAAAAATGTTCCATCGATGGTACATAACACCGAAAAAGATAGGCATAATGTATAATAAAAGCCAATCAACTTGTTGGAAATGTAACTCTCATATTGCAAGTTACTTTCACATGTGGTGGTCTTGCCCAAAAACCAACGAATACTGGAGAATGATCCATAAGGAGACCCAGTTGATTCTGCAAATTAAATTTCCCTTGAAGCCTGAATACTACCTATTGGGATTGAACGATGAAGAATTAAAATTAGATGAAAATAAAGATAAACTGTTTGTATATGTGACAACTGCAGCGCGCATGGTTTTTGCCAAAGAATGGAAGACAGATCTAATACCCAACACGGACTTATGTAAGCTCCGGCAAGGGGGGTCTAGTAAATCAAACTCACTCCAAGCGTGGTTGAAGGAAAGATGGTTTAATAGGTCCTTAATCCAAAGTAGGCAAAGATAGACTAAAGTTTTCCCACGCGAGGTTCTCTTCAAAAGCCCTCCCTGGCCCGCCCCCCTGCTGTGCCCCTCCTTCCGCAGGGATGACCATCCGGCTCTCCGCATATCGAAGTTCAGGAAAAGGAGCCTGGCACTTCAAAGGGCGGTTCCAGTTCAAAGCCCGCCAGATGCTGTTCTTATCTGATGGCGCGCGAGGCTTGGCCCGTTAGGGCAACAACCGGGCCAAGCGGCGCTGACACTTATGGATACATAAGATTTATAACATAAAGGACATGGATAAATTAACTTACCTCCTAAGGAAAATTACGGGAACCCAAGAAAACAAACAGACTGGACAATGTTCGAAGAATATATGAAAAAGAAGGAACTTAAGGACAAATAGAGAATAACCTACTTGGAGAAGAATGGAAGTCCTATGTAGATATCTGTAGTCACTGCTTTGTTCTACCCCTCTTTCTTCCCTTCCTACCCTTCCCCACCCCACTGAGTCTCACACCCTTTCCAACAACTATTCATACCCCATCCCAATCAACTTCTATCGTGAATTTAATTCACACCACTATATCTTTATTTCATGTATCACCAAATATACAAAATCAAAAAAAATCATTTAAAAAACAAACAAACAATAGCAACAGGTAATGAAGAAGAATTGGATGATCATCTACTATCACAAGAATGAGGGGTCCTAAAGGTACTTTATTTAAATACAAATGGACTAAACCCACTAAATAAAAAAGAACTTTTCATTATTTGCAATTATCAGAAACAAGAAGGAAATACCACACAAGATTTATGGATTACAAAAATGTTGGATCAGGTGTAAATGGACCAATTAATCAGGCTTATACAATCACCAAACCCTTCCAAATTTGAAGAACAAATCTAATACTATAATAATCTGGTTTTGATCATTAATAATTAATAGCATCATTTAGCTACTACTTGGAGAGGAAAATGAAAACATTGGGTTTTACGTGATAGTAAGAGATAGCCACAATTAATGAGATGCAAGATTAACAAGAAAAGAAAAAAGGGAGTTTGAACAAGAATTGCAGGATCCCCAATGATAACCAAGGGATCCTGAATAAGTACTTCTTATCAGAAGTAAGAAGATGCCAGACAAAAATATATAGATATTTTGATTATGAAAAAGGCAGCAGTGTTAGGGCAGGAAGTGTTAGGGCTTTCTGTTTTCTATTTCTCAACTTTATTGACTTCTATGTTTCTACATACTCTATAACTGCTTTTCTATTTCTTTGTTTTAGACTAAATAAGAATTTTTTCTTCTTCTTTTTTAAAAAACATCATATTGACCCCACAATGAATTTTGGAATATCAAAGATGCTACGTAAGAATCTAACATGGGAAGAACTCGAGAAGGTTCAAAATATTATGGAAGTGAAATTGGGAAAAAATAAGATAAAATACCTGGGGGTAGATATCCCAAAAAATCTCAATAACATAATATCAATGAACTGTAATCACTGATGGAAAAATATAAACAAACAAATTAACACACGGGGAAATAAATTGTGGGATATATCCACAAGGTTAAAAATTTATAAGATGAAGATTTTGTCCAAATTATTATATTTGTTCCAAACTCTCTAACAATTTGTCTAAGAAGTAGGATAAGTCTATCAAAAAAATGGGTAGTGGGAGGAAACAAAAAAAAAATCCAACTTTTTATATTACACTAAAAAAGAAATGGATGAATGGTGGGCCCTTCTTTGGGAATATACTATGAGGCAAATTAGTCAACTAGATTATAAGAATTCAAATTGGAAGGGTTTGAATAATACACACATGCATGCGAGTTGTCTTTAATATTTTTGGGGATGGGGAATTAATAATTTTGAAGGCATGGGATCTCTATACAGAAAGCATAATTGTATTATACTTTATTTTGGATCATTTATATCTATATCTCTATATATAATAAAGCGGAATATTTTTTATGTATGTATGTGTGTATGTTTGTATGTATGTGGCAGCGTTCTGATTGGCTCCTGGCCTCTACATTCTGACAACATGATTGGTTGCCACTGAGGGAGCATTTGCAGAACGCCTCTATTGGCCAGCCAACACGAACATTCCGACCCTCTAAACTGGCAGAGGGGGTAAGGAAAAGGCCTGAGGCAGTCAGGCATGGTGGGAGTTTCAGACCAAAACACTTTGCGACCCCTTTGTGACCCCAAACAATGAGAGAACAAGACCAAGCTTGGCACACAGAACTCTCAAGACCCACTCTACATCCTGGTGCAGTTTGAGGGAGGATGGACCATGGATGACGGGACTTGCAGTACTTTAACTCACTTGCTTAGAGCACTGTGGCCCACACCATAGAAGGATCAGGATCACACTTGGCACACAGATGCCCACTGGCCCACTTTACAACCTGGTGCGGTGTAGGGCAGGATGGACCACAAATGATGGGATTTGCAGTACCTTCACCCGATTCATTTCCCACAGAACATTGAAGCTCCTACAAATCACAGACCAGGCCCAAACTTGGCACACAAGAGTACCCATGACCCACTCTACATCCTACTACAGTTTGGAGGAGGGCAGACCATGGATGATGGGATTTGAAGTACCTCCAATCACTTCCCGAGACCGCTGCAACCCTCATTCACTGACTGATCAAGACCAAACTTGGCACACAGAGCCCCCATGACCCACACCATATCCTACTCCAGTTTGGAAGACATTGGACCACAGATGATGGGACTTGAATTAACTTCACTCACTTCCTGAGACCACTGCGAGCCAAATAAACAACTGATAAGGACCATGTAACGACTCTCCAAAACACGGTAGGGATCACGCGTAGAAGTCAGCTTGGTCCAACACGATTTTATTGAAG
>JARBWK010003244.1:0-12875 GCA_030556195.1 Anolis apletophallus | reverse complement strand
TTTTGACTTCTCAGAAGACCCCAGACAGTTTTGGTTCACATCTGTATTGCTTGGGAAAGAGCAGCTAAACAAAATGTGGCATTTGGTCCATGGTTTTGTTCCTCGAGATGTCAGGAGCTACCAGAAGGCCAGTGCTCAGGGATGTATCTCCCACAACAAGCCAGAAAAACATACCAGAAAGCAGCAGTTTCTGCTAAATTTAAGCATCATGATAAAATATGGACCAAAAACCCATGTTTTCTGTAGACTGTCTTACTGCAAGTGGGAGTACTCTGTAGCAGGAGCCAGCATACTGTCTCAATCAAAGTTAAGATTGGCAATTGCAATTCCTGGACTTACACGTTTTAGAATACGAAAGGAATGACATATTACAGTGATAGCATGCAATTATAATATATTGCCCTTATAATCAAAGTTGTTTTCTGCTGCTATGTCAACTGGTTCTTGAAATAACAAAGGATGGCAAGAATGCTCATAATGTGCATACTGTACTTTTCTATACTCACGTAAGTCAATCAATGCATCATTTTATTTACTGTATATACTCATGTCTATACTGATCTCATGTGTAATGGAAGGCAAATTTTGAGGCCCAAATCATGGGTTTTGATATGATTTGTAGATGAGGTCATTATCAAAAAATCAACCTGCCTCCAATAATAATTATTTATTTATTTATTTATTTATTATTGCGGCTTTTATGCCGCCGACTCCCAGGGGCTCGCGGCGGCTCACAGCAAAGGTTAAAAACATCAGTATCAGCATAACATTTAAAACATTTAAAACAGCGGCAGTAGCATTAAAATACAACATTAACATTAACAGATAGCCATAAGCAACATCACACCAGAACAAGACATAGCAGCGTGTCGTTGTATTATAAACATACAACAAATTTTCACAGATCTTAGCTGGGTTTCAAGCCCCCCAGCCCAGCCCCAAACATTCCTGGGAGGAGTAATCTAATCATTTACCAAGCCTAAAACTGATTTGGCAGGAAACTCCTCTGGGGCCAGAGGCAATGCACATCCAAAAAGGACAATGGCCCTGTGGTGAAGTCATATTTCTTTATTACAGGATTTAAATATGGTTTCTATTTTATATATTGAAAGGTAAAAACTTAGCAAACCCTAAAGGGTTAACAGAGATATTAGCATGCAGAACTTCCAAGGGTTTCCATTACCGTGGAAACAGGAGGCAGAGGAAGCCTGCAACTGGCCTTAGAATCTTCAAATTCAAACTTTAGCAGTTGGCAGTTGGTATTGAAAGTCAAAGGAGAGGGTGTGTGGAGAGTTAGAGAGAGTCCGTTTTAGCCAGCTGTCAGCCGGTTTTTAAAAAGACTGACTCTATTCTGTGAGAGAGTAGAAGAAAAGCTGTGTTTTAACTGCTAGGAAAGCAGTTGGGTTTAAAGGACAAGCAGTCAATGTAAAGACTGCTGAGCTATTGGTTCTGGGAGTACAGTTATATAGTATCAAGTTGCATCTCCATAGTTAGTGTGTTGTAACCTTAAGATATGTGCCTCTAAGAAGATATTGTAACCACCTAAGCTTTGAACTCTGGAACCTCAACGCTTAGAACATTGTTTGAATAAACTTTGCAGTTCTTTGATAAGGATATCTCCCCGCGTAGTTCCTTCACACACAAGCCTCGAAAACAACTTCTTCCTAGTGGGTAGCCAAGTATAGTGAATGGTGGCAGCGAAGGTTAACAAATAGTGTCAGTGGGAGTTTGGGTTAGAGGGAGACCCTGCCCTGACATAGTAATTGGAAGGTCAGTGGGAAAGCTGACCTGTGTGAATACTTATTACAATATATGGTGGCAGGAAGTGGAAATAAAAGAAGTCTTTATATAAATTGGTGGTAAGGGTGGAATAAGAAAACTACCCGGCCATAATTGAAAGTGAAATATAGAGAGTCCTTACAGGCCACATACCCTTTATAGAGATTTGCCTTGACAAAATATTTTGGAGCTCTAGTGTCTAGATTCAGGCTTATGCTTTATTAATAAACAAATGGGGAGAAGACTCACATATGTATACACAAAAACCAGGGTGCAACCATAGACATATTTCTGGGCATCCAGATAAACCCAAACTATATAAAATATGTGGTTGTAAAACTGGGGGTGGGCTGAACACCTAGAAAAACCAGCCCTATATCCAGCTGAGAGAGAATCCCTTCAAGGAAGCAAGTCCTCTTTAGAGACGTAATCAAGGTCGTCCACGCTCTGGTCACATCCCGAATAGATTACTGCAACGCACTCTACGTGGGGCTGCCTTTGAAGACAGTTCGGAAATTGCAATTATTCCAGCGGGCGGCAGCCAGATTGCTAACGGGAGCTACATACAGGGAGCATACCACCCCCCTGTTGTGTCAGCTCCACTGGCTGCCTGTCCAATTCCGGGCTCAATTCAAAGTGCTGGTTTTGACCTTTAAAGCTCTATACGGTTCTGGCCCAGCTAACTTGTCTGAACGCATCAGCCGCTATGTCCCACCTCGTAATCTAAGATCATCCGGGGAGGCCCTGCTCTCGCTCCCGCCTACGTCTCAGATGAGGCTGGTGGGGACGAGGGATAGGGCCTTCTCGGTGGTGGCTCCCCGCCTGTGGAATGCGCTTCCTATTGATGTACGATCCACCACATCCCTCCTGGCCTTCAGGAAAAAAGTAAAATCCTGGCTGTGGCATTCGTACACCAGCACAAGGCAGCATTTTAGATTGGTTTTTAATGAAAGTGGGTGATTATGGCCAATGTTTTTATGAACTGAACATTGTTTTAATCAGAGTGAATGTGTATGGTGCTAATGTAGTTGTATTTTAATGTATTTTTAATGTATTTTAATTGTTGAAGTGTTTTGGGGTTTATATTGTTATTATGTGGGCATCGAATTGTGCCGTACTGTAAGCCGCTCTGAGTCCCCCCCTTGGGGGTTGAGAAGAGCGGGGTAAAATCCCGAAATAAATAAATAAATAAATAAATGAAATAAGGTAAGGTTCTGAGAAAGCCATCCAAGGTGTTTCGAAAGTATCAGATAGGACATGTGTCTCAATGAAATCTGAATTGTGTTACATGTTTACTATTCAGTTGTGTATATTTGCCATTTCCCAAATCTTGCCCTTTTTCCCTGGAAGGATGTTCCAAATGGCTCCAGCTTCAAATGGACAAACAGCAGCTCTCCATTTTTCCTGCCACAAAGGAAGACTTCACCCCTGACATCACAGAGAGTTCCCAGCCAATGATAGTTCGGATCCTAGCTCGACCATTCCTGAGCCAATCAGGGGAGGGATCGGATTTTCTGAATGGCTGCAAAAGGAGATAAAATGCTTTGCACTTTATTATATGTTACGTTGGTTCTTTGGAGTGAATACACTGTTCTGACATCTATCTGGCCAGATGAATAAAACTTCTGTTACTTCCTTCAAATTCACGTTTTTCCTGTTTTTCAAGGTGGCATGGTGTGCCAGCCAACAGACCTACACTGCCCCTTTGTGGCAGATAGCTGGTTCCAGTAACAAGGTGAGGGTGATTCTGCAGAAGGGGGAAAGAAACAATGCCACCTCTGGTGGCCAGTCCCCACGTAGGCATTAAAAAAGGCCACACAGAGAGCGTAGAGGGGGGTCACTAGGAAGGTCCATGGAGAAGTCATCCCAGTTTTTTGGAGGCTGATTTCTTAATTAAGATTTCTAGACTTATTGGGAAATACAAGTTGTTTTCTGTAATTATGAGAAACTAGTTGTTGAAACGACAGATTGTGGCAAGTATGCTTAAAATGTGCACACACAACACTGTACTTCTCTACTTCCATTTAAGTCCATGTAATACATCATTTTAATTACTTTGTACCTCTCATTTCTGAAGACTGGCACAGCTCTCTCTGTAGGAAATCCTAGTGGAGCAGAGTGCAATATAACCTGACATATGCTACACAAATGTGACTGCATATTATAGTTTGTTTGTTTTTAAAAAAATATATATCTTATTTTAGGATATTCATATTTATTATTGGTGTATTTGGTCTGTTTGTCTGAATGGCTTTAAGATGTTGTAAGCCGCTTTGAGGGAGAAAAGGGCATAAAGATTTATGTTATTATTATTAATAATAATAATAATATAGCGTGAAGAAATGTCCGCTTTAAGCTTGAGGTCTGAGTGGTACTTCTGACTGATTTTCTGCACTATCATTTACTGTACACCAGTGGTTCCCAAAGTGGGCGGTATCACCCCCTGGAGGGCGGTGGGACGATCTAGGGGCGCGCTGAAAGGCTCAGGAGAATTTGGGGGGCGCTGAACCCCTGTAAGGGGGCAGTGGGGGCAGTGGCATGAGCCAGTTGACAGGCTACCACCCATCTCTGTGTGTGTCTCTCTCTTCTTCCCTCCTCCTGCTCCCTCCTCCTCCTCTCGTCAAGCAAGGGATAATAATAATAATAATAATAATACCTTTGGAGTTCCCTTCCAACTTGTTGAATCTTATAACAATAATAATAATGTCCTTCAACATATTTAGTGGAACATGGATTCAGTGCGGTAACCAATTTATTAACAAAAAAAGAAACCGATTGCAAAATAGTCAATTGCGATGATTTGAGATTACTGCTGATGAAAATAGAGCCGAGGATTACTAGATTGGTAGCAGCAGACCAGGTTCATCCTTCTCATTAAGATGATTTCGAATGTTTTAACTTTTTTTGTATTACCTTTCTATTCTAATTTCAATAAATGCTTTCATAATTTCAAACTTCAATGTCTCTAATTTACAACTTTCTTTATTATATTTTACGCAAAAGGTAGAAATATTAATACATATATCTTTCTGTTTAATTGCTATTTTAAAAATTAAAAATTAATTTTTAGGGGGGCGGCGAGTAAAAAAATTTCTGGAAAGGGGGCTGTGACAACCCCTTGTTGACCGGCCTCAGACTGGACAATCTTTCTATATCCAAACTGCTGACCCTCAATGCAAAGGGACCTTGAAGTTACCTCAGCCACTTCCGTCTTATGGCAGGGTAGACTATCTCCTTTATTAACCATGGAACTGCAGAGATTTATAATTTCTCAGTATCCACTTGACCACGCTGCCACCATTTATCTGTCCGACCACTGACCTTGAGGGCCACCACCAGTAAAAGAATTAGGAGAGGTGTTTTTCTTTTAAAATGCAAACAATTTATTATGACACAAATGGGTACAAAATCTTGGTTGGTTTTATACTTCCTCAGAGGCACAAACTTATTCTGTTACTCAAAACACAATGGGGATATATTATAGGGTTTCCACTAAACCTCTATAAACCCCTGGACTCTTCCAACTTTAACTAGGGTCTCTATACCCATACAACTGGACTGCTCTCTTGCAGACCTTAAGACCAACTAAAACACTGAACTGTTCTCTTACAGTCCTCAGGACCAACTAACACAAAACAGAACTCCTCCCCTCTCTTGTGGCAGTTGGCTTCCAACCGCTCTTTCCAACTGTAAAATTCAAACCTTGAACATTCTAAAAGCCTCTAGCCCTGGTTGCCATGGCGACAGCTCTTCAAAGCTTCTGCCAAGCCTCCCTCTGTTTCACCCACAGCAACACTCCATAGAATATTCCCGAACTACACAAAACAACATACATTTAACATATGTCACACAACATTTACACACAAATAATCGACATCATTACATTACCTTCCTTCCTCCCGAAATTATTTTTAATTCTCTGTCCAGAGTGAATTAAAAATAATGCCGTTAGCAAGACATTATATAAACTTATACATTTCACATATACATTTATACTTACACAACTATATACAAACCGTATCCATTTTGTAACCTGAATTCAAGTAACTCTCGATAAAGAGTCAGCTACTACATTTGATTTGCCTTTCACATGCACTACCTTAAAATCGTAGTCTTGCAAGAGCAACTCCATCTTAAGAGTTTGTTATTAGTACCCTTAACATTACTCAGCCATTTTAATGGCGCATGATCCGTCTGCAAAACAAACTTCCTGCCCCACAGATATGGTCTCAGTTTTTGAATCGACCACACTATGGCGAGACATTATTTCTCGATGGTAGAAAGACTACTTTCTCTCGGCAACAGCTTTTTACTTAAAAACATTACAGGATGCTTTTCCCCATCCTTGTCATCTTGACTTAAAACCGCTCCCAGACCTGTTTCTGATGCGTCGCAAGTTAAGATAAATGGACGATCAAAATCAACACTGACTGCTTTCAACACTGACTGTGATGTTATGGTCTGTTTTAACTTGTCCATTGACTCCTGACATTGTGGTGTCCACACTATGACATTTGGACATGCCTTCTTAGTTAAGCCTGTCAATGGAGTCGCCAATTCGCTAAAATTTGGGATAAACCTTCGATAATAACTGGCTAATCCCAAAAAAGACCGAACCTGTTTTTTGGTTTTGGGTATCGGCCACTCGTGTATTGCCTCCACCTTAGTAGGTTCTGGACCAATCATACCACTTCCCACCATGTGTCCTAGGTACTTGGACATTCGATTCCCTAAACAACACTTGGGTGCTTTCACCGTTAACCCTGCTTCTTTCAGTCGAAACAGCACCTGGTCTAGATGTTGTAGGTGTTCTTCCCAGGTATTGCTAAATACACCTATGTCGTCCATGTATGCTACACAGAAGTTACTCATACCCCCTGAGTATCTTATCTACTAATCGTTGGAAAGTGGCTGGGCTGTTTTTAAGTCCAAATGGTAAGACATTGAACTGATGTAACCCTTTATGGGTTCTAAAGGCCGTTTTCTCCCGGTCTTTGGGATCCATTGGTATCTGCCAAAAACCTTTGGTGAGATCTAGGCTACTGATGTAATTGGCTCTCCCCATTCTTTCTAACAGGTCGTCTAACCTTGGCATAGGGTATGTGTCGGTTTGCGTCACCTCGTTTAACCGTCTATAATCAACACAAAACCTTATTGTGTTGTCTGGTTTTTTGAACTAACACGACGGGTGATGCCCAAGGACTACTGGATGGTTCTATAATACCCATATCCAGCATTTCCTGAACTTCTCTATCAACACACTCTACGAGTTTCCCTGTGACTCGATAGGGAGTAGACGCAATGGGTAAGGCGTCTCCTGTTATAATTTGATGTTGCACTCCTTCTACTCTTCCCGGTAAATCCGAAAACAAATTTTTATACGTATGGAGCAGTTCTCTAAGTTGCTCCTGCTGTTCGCAAGTCAACCCTTCATCAAGCTTTACCTGACTCACACTCTTGTCAGCCTTCCTATTCCCTTCCCAGAAATGAAACGATCCATTTACTCCTTCATTAACTATTATACATACATCTACTGATCTTTCAACATAAGGTTTAAGCGAGTTAACATGCACCAGTTTTTCCAGTCCTGATTGTAATTCTTGTATCAAGTAGTTAACTCTGCTGGCACGCTTAACAACTGTCCATGGTCCTGTCCATTTCAATTGAAGTTTGTTGATCAAATATAGTACTTTATCACCAACGTCGAAGGATCTCTCCCGGGCTGATTGATCATACCAGGTCTTCTGTTTCTGCTGTGCTGCTGCAAGGTTGTCTTGAGCGATAACTCTTGCCATCTCCATCGTCTCCCGTAGATTCTGTAGATACCGACTCACTGGAACTGGCTCTGCAACCGAGGAAGTCTCCCAGTGCTCTCTCACTAGATCAAGCGGACCTCTCGCCTTCCTTCCAAAGAGTAACTCGAAAGGGCTGTATCCTGTACTGCCTTGTGGAGTCTCTCTGCATGCAAACAGGAGTTGCTGTAGTTTCTCATCCCAATCGGCTGGATGTTGTTGAGTGTACGCCTGGATCATTCTTACTAAGGTCTTATTTAGGTTTTCCACAAGACCATTAGTTTGAGGATGGTAAGCGGATGATGTCAGATGTTTAACTCCACACATCTCCAACAGTCTTTCCATCAATCTTGACGTAAACTGGGTTCCCAAATCTGAAACCAGTTCTTTGGGATATCCTGTTCTTCCCCATATAGACAACAAGGCGTTTGCCACTGTGGTTGTATCAATATTAGTCAACGCCACTGCTTCTGGGTATCTTGTGGCATAGTCCATCAAAGTAAGGATATATCGACGTCCTCTGCGGCTTGCCTTTGGTAAGGGTCCCACAATATCGATCCCCACGCGATAAAATGGTTCTCCAATTAGTGGCATAGGAATTAAGGGAACCTTGGTCTTGTCTTTCCCTGTTCCGACACGCTGACATGTATCACACGATTGACAAAATTCTTTAATGTGCTGATACATATTGGGCCAAAAGAAATTTCTGGTGATGCGCTGTGGTGCGCCGAATTCCCCATATGGCCACCTTGTGTGCTTGCGTGTGCCAAATTCATAAGTTGTTCCCTATAAGCTTGGGGCACAACTATTTGTGTACAAGAACTAGTTCCTCCTGGAGACTTTACACACATGGTCTCTCTATACAACACTCGTCCTTTAACTACAAATCTCGAAGGATTTTCTTTTGATAAGACTTTCGTCTCATCCTGAGCCGCAGTAAAGATCTCAGTGTTTCATCTGCCTTTTGCTCATTAGCAATATCCCCTTCTCCTGCTCCTGTTTTAACTAACTCTATTATATTTGAACTTGTCTCAGGATTTTCTTCAGGGATAATATCAACTGGTAAACAAGAAACATCTTGCTGTTTAACTGGACCTTCAGTTAACTGATCATCTCTTGTTAAATACTTGATCTTCCTTACAATATCATTCCCAGCAGACAATCAAAAGGAATGTCATCATATATTGCAAAATCCCATAATCCTTTCCAATTTTTTTATTGATTGGCAAAGACACAACGCGGACAACACTGCCCCTACTCCTTTTAGTCTAAGCTGAGACACAGGTTTCTGTATGCCTCTGGCACATGTTCAGGCGAATCACACAAACCTCCGATCGGTGTCCCTCCATCCTAATATTTCGTTTTGACCTACTTGTAGTGATTCAAAGTAATCATCTCTATCTGTGTCCAACATAACAAAAAAGGCATTGTTTTTCTGAGGTATTATGTATTTGCATTGGTTCAAGAACTCTTTCCTTTATTAGACTCAAGCCCCTTCTCAGAACTCTTTTCTAATATTGAGTTATACATAAGGAAGATTTTTCCTTACTATGTAGATAACATTGTGCTTTCATATGTCCGAACTTGCCGCATGAAAAACACATTCTCTTAGCCATATCAAAGCTTGGACGATTTCCACTACTGAGGGAGCCATCTCTGAGGTAATTTTTCTCCTCAGGCCTTCTGTAACGAGCGTACTCTCCTGCAGCATTTTTAGCCTCTTGATACTGTGGCAACACTTTGTATGGTTTCTTAAAAGAAAGTTTCTCCACTGGTTTGTAGCCTTCAGCCCTACAAACTCCCTCTCTCAATGTCACCATCTTATCCACCATAAGAGCTGCTTGACTGGGTGTCCCAGGACCCCTTTCTGAACCAACCATTTATACTCTGAGGGAACATTTTGGTAAAATTGTTCCAGGATCATCAGATCCTTAAGTTGCTGAAAACTGGTAATTTGAGCACCTTTTAACCAACTATCAAAATACTGGCTTTGCTTTGATGCTAGCTGACAGAAACTTTCGGTTTTCTCCTTTTCAAGGACCTGAACTTAACTCTGTAATGTTCTGGCGTCAACTGAAGCTTCTGTTGGACCTGTTGTTTAAACTTCTGGTAAACCTTGTGGTCCGGTTCTGCCATATCGCTATAAATCTCCAGCAACTGACCGCAGATCTGTGGCCGTAAATATGTCATCCATCTCTCCTCTTCAATTTCAAAATCATAACAACATCTTTCAAAAGAAACCAAAAATTTCTCCACACTATCCCCTTTTACATACTTCGGAATTTCCTCAGGAGTTGGTCTATAGAAACTTCTGCCTGAACCTCTTGAACTGGCCTGGCACGCTGAGAGGCATTCAACTTTTCTCTCTCTAACTCCAACCTGGCCATTTCTCTACGTTCCTCTCTCTCCTTTTCTTCTCTTTCTTTTTTGCATCTCTCTCTCCTTTTCTTTCTCTTCTCTTTGCATCTCTCTCCTTTTCTTCTCTTTCTCTGTGCATCTCTAGTTTCATCACCTCAAGCCTAAACCGGTATTCTCCAGACATTTTACTTGACTCTGATTCTGAAATTTCAGAGTCTTCTCTTCCTGCAGAACCTCAGGCTGCCCTGTTTCTTCCAAGCCTTCGTTTGTCTCCGGGTGGTCATTTTTGCCGAACTTTTACTCAGAACTTTAAACTAAATTAATAAAAGTCCTACTACCACACGACTTTGGTCACTAAACTGAGAAATTAAACAAATTCTTCTGGTAGCTCTTGCTTTCGCACTGGATCAGTTTTCTTATACGATCCCACCGCTCTGCCGCCAATATGTGACAACCCCTTGCTGACCGGCCTCAGACTGGACAATCTTTCTATATCCAAACTGCTGACCTCAATGCAAAGGGATCTTGAAATTACCTCAGCCACTTCCCTTATGGCAGGGTAGACTATCTCCTTTATTAACCATGGAACTGCAGAGATTTATAATTTCTCAGTATCCACTTGACCACGCTGCCACCATTTATCTGTCCGACCACTGACCTTGAGGGCCACCACCAGTAAAAGAATTAGGAGAGGTGTTTTTCTTTTAAAATGCAAACAATTTATTATGACACAAATGGGTACAAAATCTTGGTTGGTTTTATACTTCCTCAGAGGCACAAACTTATTCTGTTACTCAAAAACACAATGGGGATATATTATAGGGTTTCCACTAAACCTCTATAAACCCCTGGACTCTTCCAACTTTAACTAGGGTCTCTATACCCATACAACTGGACTGCTCTCTTGCAGACCTTAAGACCAACTAAAACACTGAACTGTTCTCTTACAGTCCTCAGGACCAACTAACCCAGAACAGAACTCCTCCCCTCTCTTGTGGCAGTTGGCTTCCAACCGCTCTTTTTCCAACTGTAAAATTCAAACCTTGAACATTCTAAAAGCCTCTAGCCCTGGTTGCCATGGCGACAGCTCTTCAAAGCTTCTGCCAAGCCTCCCCTCTGTTTCACCCACAGCAACACTCCATAGAATATTCCCGCGATCTACACAAAACAACATACATTTAACATATGTCACACAACATTTACACACAAATAATCGACATCATTACAGGGGCGATAGGCCAAAAAAGTTTGGGAAACACTGCTGTACACAAACAAATACACAGTCTCCAAATGCCCTGATCTGACAGGGGGCAGGCCTGATTAATCCTCTGCTGTCCCACTTTCTGAGCGGCATTTCAAATGTCCTGGTGTTTCTGTCATCATTCCATTCCCCCCTTCATCCTTGGCTTACATTTGTTGTGGCAACTTTGAGTTCAAATTGTAGAAGTAGTTTCCACTCAGTTAATTCAAAAGCAGGAAGAGGGGACGAGAGAGAAAACTTTGCCCTTTCTGGACTCAGAAGATAAATTCCAAGGTTCCTCTACTTAGAATAGTAGTCTTGCTTATTCTCCTCATTAATGTTTGCCCCTCTAGTTCAGTGTTTTCCAACCAGTGTGCCGTGGCACACTAGTGTGCTGTGAGCGATCATCAGGTGTGCCGTGGGAAATTGGAACCTCAATACCCCTCTTCCCCTCCTGCCGAACACTTATTCTTCTCCAATCGGGCTCCTCTTTCCCAGCCTTGCTCTGCTCGCTTTGCATCGCTTTGCTCTAAGGCGAGTCTGCGCAGTCACGCCCGCACGGGTCACGTCTTCCTCCCTCCCCCCCCCCCTACCCTCCTGCCCAACACTTACGCCTCACGCTGCCCCCTCAGATCAAAAATGGCGGCAGAAGCGGCAGTGTAGAAGAAAAAGTAAGTGTTCGGCAGGAGGGGGGAAGAAAGGGCACGACGGGGAAGGGGGAGGAAGAGGTCTCTGTCGAAAGCTGGCATGGGCAAACTTGGACCTGCCAGGTGTTCTGGACTCCAACTCCCACCATTCCTAGCAGCCTCAGGCCCTTTTCCTTTTCCCCCCTCAGCCACTTAAGCAGGAAAGGGCCTCAGGCTGTTAGGAATGGTGAGAATTTAAGTCCAAAGCACCCAGAGGGCCGAAGTTTTCCCATGCCTGTTTCAGGGACCTTAAAGTGGTGAGCCTCCTTCCAACATTGTGATTTTGGATAGAAAACAAACAACAACATAACATAACATTATTTGAGTCCACAGTGCTCTCTGGGTGTAGGTGAACTACAACTTCCAAACTCAAGGTCAATTCCCAAGCAAACCCTTTCAGTGCTTTCTCTTGGTAATAAGAGTTCAATATACCAAGTTTGGTTCAATTCCATTGTTGCAAGAGTTCAGGATGCTCTTTGATTGTGTGTTAACTATAAATCCCAGAAACTGTAACTCCCAAATGTCAAGGTCTATTTTCCCCAAACAATATGCCCAAACACATTTGGGCATTTTGAGTATTCATCCCAAGTTTGGTGTTATGTTTCAGTCCACAGTGCTCTCTGGATATAGGTGAACTACAACTCCAAAGCCCAAGGTCAATGCCCACCAAACTCTTATAGTATTTTCTCTTGGTTATGGGAGTTCTGTGTGGGAAATTTGTGTCTTCTGCCATTCCTGCCAGGATATCTTTGTTGTGTTCATCGAAACAAATCCAGCTTTTACACTGAGTGTATAAATACATTTTAAAACATATTAACTATATGTATTACTGTGTTAGTGTGTCAGTTTGGTTGGTGGTGTGCCCCAGGATTTTGTAAATGTAAAAATGTGCCGTGGCTCAAAAAGAAGGTTGAAAAACACTGCTCTAGTTGCATGATTACACTGATGTTGCTCAACCACATATGCTCCAGTTTGCTATCTGTGAAACTTTGGAGGATATACAACTCTGCATCACAAAAG